>JAUMHE010000069.1:19744566-19757231 GCA_032359235.1 Enteromius mattozi | reverse complement strand
AAATGTCAACAATTCTGTGTTTTTCTGTCAATATGGGGTGCTGTGTGTACATTAATGAGGAAAAAAAAGAACTTAAAAGATTTACGCAAATGGCTGCAATATAACAAGGAGTGAAAAATTTAAGGGGGTCTGAATACTTTGCGTACCCACTGTATGTATATATATATATATATATATATATATATACACACACACACACACACGCGCATGTATATGTGCATGTATAAACACACCCACAGTGTAATTACTTGTGATTGATGACTATTACAAATTTGACTACTACCTCATTTCCTATGGAAGAATACTATACTAGTGACTTTTGCATAACCAGTAAATTCCATTCCATTTGTCAACCCAACCATCATCACTTTATGCTTGTATGCTAGATGTCTCTAGCATCTGTCTCTTTACTGTAATCATATCCACCCCCATTTAACTGACCCTGTTCTTTTATCTGAGATTATGGCAATCACAATTCGCATTGCTGGTTTGCAAAACCCATTTGTGACAGAATTGTAATATCCATGTAGTTGTTCAACAGATCTGGATGATCTTGAATATTCTATCCACATCCACCTCAATTTACTGATTTTCGGTGGAATAATGTTAAATTTACTTTAAATACAGTTCATTTAATGTAATTGTCCTGGGCTGCATTTCCTGTATGGCAATGTATGGCTAAAATGTGTTATTTTTTAATAGTGGCATATGAAGTATAAAAAGACTTTTGGATTTGCATTAATTTATTTATGCATAATTATAGATATTTTTTAAAGATGCAACATTAGATGTTCCTTACCACTTTTGTTTGGATTTAAAAGACTGTAAAATAATATTTCAATTTGACTAATCATACAAATAAGTAACCAAATAGTGCATTCATAATTTCAAGTAAATCACTAACTAAAACTGTTTTCTTTCAATTTTTCTATGTGGAACTCCATCCAACTTTAGCATGCATGTACTACAGTAACATGGTGAACTTTGTCTAAAACGTTTCTCTAGTGTATCATTACTGGCTTACATGACCAAAATGATCTTTAAAACAAAACCTGAGTAAAACCAAATGAGCAAAAACCTGAAAAACCCAGAGAAAAGAGGAGTTCCTGTCTTGGGGAATAAAAGAAGAAGTTATTATGTTTTACATATGGCCAGCTAAATCTAGCCTGGCTTAAATTGCACAACTCACAAAGATATATAGGCATGTACCACAAGGTTAAGCTCTTTTCCTGTCAAATAGCCACTCTGTTTGAGGTTTTCAAATCTATCAAGGGGCCAGATCAACACTTCATCAAAATAAAAAGAGTAGGCCTCAGGGTTTCATTGCAGTGCTACATAATTACATTTACTTTCTATAAGCAGCTGTTTTCCATGAATCTCTCTTCAGGAAGCAATGTTCTATGTTTAATCATTTTAAACTGGTTTCATCCATGCATTCCTAACAGTAAATGACAAACTATTAAATACAGTTCTTTTTACAGTTTAAATAGGGTTGGGGGCCTAGGCAGACAAATACTTGTTGGAACTGTAAGAACACTAATTATTATAAACTAATTAAAGAAAATAGGTCAGGCTTTCTGAGTACATTTCAAGACCACATCATGTTTTTAAAACATTAAAACACTATACCCCTTATACATGGGAAAGCATTAACCCCTCAACCTCTAACATCTGTCTTGCCAACAAGTTTGGACCAAAACTCATCCAGGTGATGTGACTGTTTGTCTTCTCTGGCTTCATCCACCAATGACTTTTTTTCTCTCTCCTTCTTTGGTTCATTGCTTTCTTGTTTCTGAGCCCTCATACTCTCTGGTCATGTCCCAGACCTCAAACCCCCATGATGATTTTCCCTTTTCCTAACAGGCCCCCAGATAGCCGCTTCCCTCTCCATTTCTAGAGCTCACCTGGAGCATGGCCAGGAGAGAGACAGGGGATCTGAGATAAAATGAGGGGCCCAACCACTACATGTGCAGTTGGGAAAGGACAGAAAGCAGAGAGAGTGGAAGAGAATCATTATTATCAGTGTTGGGTAGTAGCGCTACTAGTTTAACTACATTTCTCAATAGCGTGGTGATAGCGTGCGTCACTGTTTTCTGAATCAAATTGTTTTGTTTTTTTTCAGTAACAAAGCTTTTTTTGTTGATCAAGTAGTAGGCCCACAGCTTCCACACAAGCTACATTTTCCTAAACATCTCTGAAGCTCAAGCTCAAATCGGAAATAAAACTGCTAAGGGTCACTGATCCTTTAAGTGGTACTACCACCATAGACAGACCTGTGTAGCCAACAGGAGTACTTTGGTATGACGGTGACTTGTTCGTGTTCTATGGCAGTTGGTCTAAATTGAGCATAGCCATGCAAACAGGTGCATACACATTCAGTGTAGTAGAGTAACTGCAATCTTGGCTCACTAGATTTTTCAAATATACAGTTACTTTTGTATATCAGTACAATATACTTCAGTTAAAAAATAATAATAATTAAAAATAAAATTAATATTAATATCAATAAGATATTAAAATAAAACAGAAAAATATGACTTAGGGATTTAGGTACATAAAATCAGTATGCACTTGATCTTGATTGTATTCTCAATCAGGTGAGAAGAGTTGGGTAATGTCACTAACTTTGCAATTCAATGACACTATCATCTTTGTACAGTTGTTTATACACAGAAAAAAAAGTGCAGAAAAATGTTTGCTCAAAAATCACTAGTAGATTTTCACAGTTAATTAAAACAAGCAGCAAGTAACACTGAATTAAGTATAAACATTGAAACAGTATTTTCTTCAATGTTTAATTTACAACTTCAATAATGTTTATATACAGAAATTGTTTTTATATATAACTTACGAACTTCGTGAAATTGACACAGATAAGTAATTTTAAAAACTAATTTAAAAAACTAAATGGAGCTGAATAATGACTCTAGTCTTTTATAGAACTGCTTAATAGCTCAAATTGATCATATCCATCTATTAATTTTCATATGGATATAGTTTGGGAGAAGACATTCATTCCTGAAATTTGTGATATAATGATAAGTGTAACACATGTGAGGGTGCAGATACAAGAGCTCTGTCCAAAAATACATCCTGTATGAGTATAATTACATTTGATAAGGAATTTACTCCGTAACTGTTGCACTATATATGCATGTGTGTGGTATAAATGCCATCTGAACATGCTGCATCTGCCATGTACATATCTTATGACTCACTTCACATACAGAACAGATGTTATGTGAGAGGAATTCATGTCTACTTAGCACTGTTTAGTTTGAGACCCTATGAAAGTGATAAGGCTATAACTTTAACAAGTCTACCAACTGGTTTGAAAAGATCAATGGCTAAAAAAAATTACAGAGCTAAAAACAAATCCATTTCAAGTATTTTTTTCAAATCAAAAATCAAATATATATGAAATGATCTGTGAGTAAGCCCGTTTTTGTTTTTTCATAGCAATTTCTTAAGGATGCGTTATTGTGGTGCAGAGAAGCACATTATTATATGACTAATAACTACTATGTTAATAGTAATCCATCTATTTTTATAACTTATAATCCTAGATAGGGTCACAGGGAGTGCTGGATTCCATCCCAGCAAAAGTATTTTGATATAACCATACAAACGTGAATAACTGACTCATGTTATTTTGAATTGTTAAATCATCTATTGACCATTGCTAAAAGCTTCTAAAATTATAATGAAATTAAAATTTAAAATAATAATTTCTATAATAAGCTCTGTGTGAAAGTGTTTGTGAAGGAAAACAAACAGAGAGCCTGAATGGAACAGAAGATGTGGCGGATGGAGGATTTCTTGAGCATGTCTGATCAACAGATACACATAATATAACAATATAGAGTCCACAATTAAAGACAAAAGGAAAAGAGAATGGGAAAGCAAAGAGAGTGGGAAGAGTGAAAGAAAGTTGAAAACAACAAAGCGGAGGAGTGAAGCGATGAACATCTTTCTCTCTATGACTGTAGATCCCGCAACAGCCGGCACTCTATAAATGGAAAATGACTTCATCCTAACACACACGCACACTTCTTTCACCCTCTCTCTTTTCATCCCTAGCTCCTCTCCTCACTTCTTTCCATTAACCTAATATAAACGGTCATCCAATCTCCTACAGACGAAATGGATGATTTTTGATGTTCAGTAGAGAGAAAGACAATTACGCAACAATTATTATGAATATAGAACATTCTATATGAAGTAAATAATTTTTATTTAGCGTGGTAACATTCTATAAATATGAGAATGCGTTTGTATTTAAACATTAGCATAGGGTATCTCAAAGAATACAATAGTATTACCACTTTTTTTTCTTTCACTTTTTTTGTCAGGGGCCCCTAAGAGGTGACATAGATTGTGTTTCTAATTCATTTCTCTGACTCCAGTAGCCTGGTCTGCAGCCAGGGTTGCCCAAGAGTGTTCCAGTTCCTGTGCCATGCATGGCAGAAGGAGGCAAGCAGGAGTCACTGTTCTGCCATCCAAAAGGTGCCTAGCTCATAATGACGTCACACACTGGCATCATTGAGCTCGGGCCTTCTGGACCAGTTTGACGAGTGCCAAAGAAACACCCGGGGTCCACGGCCATGACTATGAGGGTCAGCGGGTGCACTTTGGCCATGCTCCAGTGCACCACCAAAACAAGGCATGCTCACATGTCAGTGTTCTATAAAGCAATCTAACCACTCTCATTAAAAAAAAAAATGTATATATATATATATATATATATATATATAAATATATATATATATATACATAAAAAAAAAATAATAATAATAAAAAATTCATGCTACTACTTAAGACTTGAAAATCAAGACTACAAATAAAAAAAATATATATATATATATATATATTATATATATATATTTTTTTTTTGGGCATATATTTTTTCTTTGCCAACTTTTTGAAAAATGTGCTTATACTACTATTATGTATAACAGATTCTTTATCTAATGCAGTGACATTTATACAGTGTGATTTAGGTGTCTTTTGACAAACTCACCCGAATCTTGATAGTCCTTGTTTTCCCTCCACAGTTCTTTTTTAGAAGCATTTTCTGAAACAAAAAGCAGAACGTAGAAATTGTGGTTAAAATAAATGACATAAACCTTCTATACAAAGCCAAACTCCACACAACAGCACAATGAGGAACAAGGTTTCATATTGTTAGTATAAACATTTAATGCTTTTTTGCCCTTGAGCTGTTCTGGGAGAGCCCTGGAAGCTCTGGGCCACTATGGCTACCAAAACTAATGACTCTTTTATGTAACACAGCAAAACATCCTGTGGACCAACCCCTCAGGGCAACCATGGAAATCTGTTTGCTTTCCTTACCCAGAACTCTACTGTCAGTGCTAAATTGAAGCCTGGTGACTTAAGATCAGAGGTTAACTCTGTTTCTTTACAGTTCATTAAAAAACATTTAAAAACAGAACACTTAGGACTTAAGAATCTAAGCTGTTCTTTACACTAAAAACAATCAGTGATCCTCATACAAAACATTTATGATTAAAAAATTAAAGAAAAGTATTTATTATTTACCATCATTTCCAACTGTGTAACAATTTTTTTAAGAACAAAAAAGGGGAAGTTTAGCAGAATGTTCAGGCTGCATCAAATACCAGGGCTTTCAATAGACAAAAGGAACAAAAGGATTGAAGTAATCTTGGAGATTGTGGGTCATGTTTCTTTTTAGAAACAGGAACACAAAATATTAAGTCACTGATTATCTTGAACTTAAAATCTCATTCACTCTGGTTTTGTTGTGTGGAAAAAATTTTCTTGCATGAACATACTGCAATTTTTTTTTCTTCTTTTCTACAAAGCAAAGAATGTTATACACAACAATGACAACCCAAAATTAATTTCTTTAGAGATTATTAAAAAATAAAATCATACACTATTACAAATATGGTTTTTCATTTCAGTAAAAACAACTAGATTTCTTCAAAGCTTCTATATACTGGTAATAATAAATCTAAGAAAAAACTATAGGAAGATAAATGCACATTTCAAGCAGTGTCTTTGTTCTACAAGGGAAAATCCCAGTAAAAAAAACAACCCAGGAATTGTCAAATTTGTCCAGATCTGCATGACTGGAAGGCAGCCATGGTTAAAGCTCAAGTGGAGTTAAAGCCCAAGAAAGTTCCCAAAAAAGGAGATAATGTTTGTCATGCTCACTTAACCATGGAGGGCAGCATTTAGACATCTGTCAGACAAACCATTCATTTCACTCAAACAATAGCTGGACCCCTGCATTTGAGATATAAGTAACTGAATATGTGCAGGAATGGATTAGTTGTTAAGGATTAATAACGAAAAACTAACTCTTGGCCAAATGTAGCACAACATTTTAACATAACAGCTGTCGTATATAATTAAACACGTGATACGTAGAAGAGTGAGGCTGGATGTGGATTATTTTTTACGTTTAAAACTTCAGTCAATGATGCTGATAAGACTTACTATATTGTGGTTAAAAACGGATTTGATTTTTAAAAATTTAAGCAAAATGATCTTTTAGCAGCTAACTTGAATAATCTCCCATATTGTTTTTCCATCAACACCTCTCATTTCACTTGACCAAGCACACACACACAGTGCACTTTGAGAGTCATATGGTCCTCCCAGCCATCTTCATTCAGCTCCTCTCTCTCTGTTCTCACCTTTTTACTCTTACGTCTACACATACCTTTTTTTCTCCACTCTGTACAATCTGGCCTGTATATTTGAACACCTGAAGACAAAACTACTAGGTTTACTTGTCCTACTTTGCTCTTTCATTCACTCACAGATTCACTCTATTGGGCTTTTGTTTAAAGTGAGGGAGGGGGGCTGACATCTGTCATCCTCTCTTTCTCTCTGGAGGTGGCGGGCACAAAGCCCTGGAGCACATGGAGTTGTCTGAGTAAGTATCATTGTGTGCATTTGTCCTGCATTGTTTTCAAATTTAGCCACTGAGTTAAGAAGAACTGTTGGTTTGAAACAGTAGAATTAGAACCTAAGATGATATTTGGAATTAAAGTATTTAAGAAGAACTAATTTTTTTCCCAAGGAATTTTCACAGTGACTGGTCCTAAGGTCTTTTTGATGGTTCCATGTAGTCAGTTCCTCTTAAAATCATACAGGGTTTCCTTAGTAACCAGAGTTTTCCATACTTTTGAAGAAACAAAAAGTGTCCACATAGTTTCACCTTAATAGAAATGTAACTATTGTTTTATAATTTAAAATCTAAACTTCTGCAAAATGATTACACAATGCAATAATATTTAAGTGTGACTTAAGTCTCTAAGCACCATTTTATAATTTTCTTGTGTGAAAAATACAAATACCTTAAATGGTTAAACTATAAACAATTGCTTCCGTCCAACTGTCCTATGAATTTGCAAAACGTGATGTAAACATATAATGTAAGCACACTTCTTGTGCGATTTGCCTGCAACTTGGGCAACATGCCTGCATCACGCTTCACAGTGTGCTAATGTTTATGTCAGTATGAGAATTTTTCTCACACACACTTATCGCTTTCCATCATTAATTTTAATGGTTTTTGAAGCATTAACTTTGATGGTTCCTTCTATTTGCAATATACGGGCTTGAATTGTTTTACAAAAAAATTCTGTTTACGTTGCAAAAAAGAAAGAAAGTCTTTAGGTGAAATATCCCTTTAAACTGATCCGTGTAATTTTTTTGCTGGTATGGCAATGTGTTCCTATCTTTTTTGTCTTTGTCCCCAGTTCATCCATTTGTACATGGAAAGTATGTTGTGGCTCTGTTGATTGAATTTGTCCTCTTTCCAACCACCATGCTCTATCCTCTTCCCACTATTTCCCTTTTCCACATCCATTTCTTGAGCCTTTTTGCTGAAATATGAGAGTATCACATGCCTTTATACTGTTAGGACAATTTTTGCGGCTAATTTTAGGAAGAATTTCTTCCACATTCTTATTAACCATTGTACTTTCCTCTTATTTTAAGAGAGGGTAGAGCATATAGGATTAAGACTACTATTGTTATAGAACATGATGCTCAAGGACCAACAAAGGACACTGATGTCACCGCATGCAAAATCATTTGTTTCTTGTTGGTAAGAACTTTAGGGAAAATTGGTGTCTCTTACCTGCTGCATTTTCTCCAGGTCCAAGCTTGGGCGACCTGGTTCCCCTGTGTAAGCAGACCGGTGTCGCCAGTAAGGCATGGAAGGTTGTTCAAAGTGGCTGAGAATGATGGGCCGGACAGGAAGGCGGGCTGGGGTGTGGGAAGGCTTGAGAGCTCGAGGAGGAGAGGAACTGAAGAGAACAGGGCTAGGAGATGTGGTGCTCAAGCGAGGTCCAGCTGATGATTCATTAGGCCCACACAGGTCCTTTACCTCCTCGTCACTAGAGGCGCTGCTCATGTCTCCATGTCTGTGCCACTTTCGACCCCCCTCAGCCCCAGTGGCTCCTGCGATGCGCTCCAGTTCTTCTTCAGAACTATGATGGTCCAAGATTGGGTCCAGGAGTAAACGGAGACGGCGTAAGTGGGCGGGAGAAAGAATGCCCTGATTGTGCTGTTGGCTAGTAGCTAAAGGAGTCAAGGCGCAGTTTCTCCGGCGCTCTGCAAGGGGTGTAATATAACAGAAGGATGTCATTTAGCAAAATACAAACTTAAAATACATTTATACAGGGACAATGCCATAATGCATCTTGGGTTTGTGTGTCATTTAATGTTTTGTTCCTTAAGGAGTTTTCACACTGCTAAACATTAAATTGCTAGAGGTTAGTTGCTGTGAGGCTATCATGTGGTGGATCACCTAAGCTCTAAATCTTCTGTTGCAGTCTGTTTGAATGATATGCATATTGTCAAGATAGTCCACCCCAAAATGAAAATTCTTACTCTTAAACCATTAGTATTTTTCTTATACATACACACACCTATCGTTTCATTTCAGATCAACTGTGAAGTGATCACATGCATAATTGTCATGCTCATTTTGCAGGGACCACTTGCATTTTATGGACTCACAGAGGTGAATTTTTTTTTCAAAAAATCAAATTTGGGATCGAATTACTAAAAGTCATATACATCTGGAACAGGATGAAGGTGAGTAAATAATGAAATTAATTTTTGGGTGGAGTATCCTTTTAATGATGACAACACTTACATTCACAACATTTACTTGCTTTTAGAAATATGACAATAACTTAAGTAAATTTGTCATTCTATATATTATCTATGTAATATTACATACACAGGTAGTTGCTGAAGCCTTGTATGCTACAGACATGGCAAAATGCACATACCTCTGTCAATCTGTGCCAGTTCTTGGTTTTCGCCTTCTGATTCTTCACTCTCCCCACCTTCCTCACTGCCATGGTAGGAAATCTGTTTCAAAAGCAAAGCAAAGGTCAGACAACCCTGAATCACCATGATACAAATAAGAATTCCTATACTGTCACATCCCACACAAGCATTTTATGCATCTGTATTCCAGTTTGGTAGCATAAAAGTATTGCTTATTATTTGCTATCACGACAAGACCAGTGACTAACACTTGGGCAATTTCTTGGAAAACCTTATATTATTATAAAGGGTGAGACAAACATATACAAACAAAGGGATTATACTCACAAACGTGTTGCAATTTCTATAGAAAATGTTGTGTGATGATTACCCATGCAGAATTTGCCTTCAACATGCAAGGGTGAAGTGGGTGGTTGCCAGAGCAATGATATGTGGTTTCTAAGGTATTGAGTGTTTTTATGCTTTGGTTGCTAGCATGTTCCGAGTAGCCCAAATCTGTTCACTTTTTGTTTTTTGGCCCATTGTCATTTTTCTGCTAAAAACCTGAAGACTGATAAGCTCAACTCAATCTACATGAATCATGCCACACATGGCACAATTACTGTGATATATCAAAGTTTAACAAGAGTATGCGCAATATTTTCAGTAATGCTTGCCTTAAAAAAAATCAGCACTAACCACTTACAGATCTACACCTCAACTGAGATGCGAGAAGGTGTGATTAGATTACAATGTGTGATAAATTGGAAAAGACGTGCTCAGTAAAGTTTGAGTAAAGATCAAAAACTGTGAAAAGAAGAAACAGAGCATGAGGTTATGAGAAGTAAAAACAAGAGGCACACCCAATACCACAACAACAATTGCTATAACAACTTAGCTGTGTCCCACTGTAATTCATTTAGACAAGATTATTTTAAGAACAAAACTGATTAAAAGTCTAATAGCAAATGAGAGAATTGACAGAGAAAACCCAACAGATTGCACCAGTAAAGAGTTAAGTAACACAGTGCACGGTAATTACCTTGTCCAAGCCCAGCTAACCAGCTGCCATCTGTTCTCAAGTACACACACACATACACACCCCACTTCTCCTCTCATCTCTTTCGCCTTTCACTAAGCAAACAGTGAGAGAAACTGAATGACTCAAATGTGTCACTCTTTCTCACATGCACTAGGATCTCACGGCAGCTCAGGGCCCCCAGAAGAGCCATTTCCACTCAGTGAAATCCAGACTGTCTCGAATCTCAAAGTCACCACAAATTACCATTCCTCACCACCAAAACCCCTGCCAGACACTCTCTTCAGTTGTAAGTCGTTGTACTCTGGGTTTTCATTTAGTATTATGTACTTAGAAACTACTGCCCATTACACACTGTATTCGAGAGCATTGCACAAGTATTAGGGGTGATAACCATACAAATAAATATAGATTGAATGCCTTTATTGTTCCATGTGCGTACAGAATACACAAGTCAATCCCACTCAGAAAAAAAAAAAAAATAGCTGTTTAGTTTGGTTTGGCAACCAGAACTTTCCTGGAATGAGTTTGGTTGTATAAATATCATGCCTGAAAATTCTGTTTGTACAGAATCGAATTATGAGTATTACACACTGAGAGGGGAGATTGAACAACAATATTCATCTGCAGAAGAAAATGTATTTTCAAGATTGATTATTTAGCTAGTTAGTTCAGGAAACTCATACATAACTAACAACAACTGCTCAGATGTGTTTTTTTGCGATATATGGTTACTAAAGAGCAGTCCCTTAATAAGGTAACCAGTCAGATATTCAACAAAAAATAATACATAATAAGTATGTGAAACCCCAGTAATTTTCCTTGGAAATCTGTAACTGACCACCATTCTCACAAGTAGTCTGTGAAAAGGAAACAAATAGGTTACTCACTGTATAACAATTATTTCAATTCAAAAAAAAGAAACTGGTTAGGACACATTGCAAGTCTACTTACGTCACCTATACAGTTCACGACCCACACAGCACAGTAAACTGCAAAAGTTTTCATGCCATTATAAAAGCTAAATTGTTTATTGTCAAAACTAAAACTATTTAAATGACTCAATCTGCAAAGAAGGTAGAGGTTTTTTTGAGAAATAAGAATGAGAAACAATTGTGTAGAGATCACAATATATCAGTTCTGAATGATAATACATTTAAAACGAGTAATATTATTGTATCCGGACACATACAGTATATTGATATAATATCTCCATGTCCTTGCAGATTCTTCCTCCTACTGCAAGGTTGTATTGCCACAATAAAAGAGCAATCAGTGGAAAAAAACAAAAAGCAAGAAAAGCTCATAAACAACACCAGAAAACCTGTTTCTGAATGTAATTATAAACAAATAGACTTTTTGGGGGTATAAATGCACAGTCAGTCTGTCAATATTGAAAAATCAACCTTGACAGTGCAATCTTGCATCACTCTGAAGGAGTTTACTTTGTGATAATGACCAAAAGTTTAATAATGGTTTGGTTATGTAAGCCGTTTTACAATTCCAATAAAGCAAATATGACTGAAAAGCACAGCCTCAAACATACACACTACCCTCCTTGTGTTGAGGCTCTCTCTGAGAGGCAGAGGGTGACACAATACCAGCGCTACAAGATGCTGGCAAGTGACCTTGGCTTAATGGTGACAGCCAAATCAATAGATCCTGGGAGCGTTCTTGTACATCCAGCCTTGTTTCAACTTGCTTCAGTGTCAAGAGAGAAAACACTACTGATACACACTGAAGTCAACTTCTGGTTCTTGCCTGTACTAAAAAGCTCTGATAGGATCTCATGGGTGTAGACACAAAAACCTGCTCAAAAAGGAAAAAGCTGTTCCAGTAGTGCACAAAAAACAGGCTGTGTGTACTCAGTCTGAGTAAGAAAGAAAGGTCTTTTAAGGTAAAAAGTGAACTGAGATATTATTTTGGCTAGTAATGGAACCTTACATACAAACACACATGCATACACACAGCGGAGTGACTGAACTAAATACTGCAGCACTGCATGAGGCATGTTTCCCAGAGAACCACCCCTAGATGGGATGACAACATCTTCACAGGGGATTATAGGATGCATGTGTTTAAGTGAAGATATGTTAACAGAGCTATTGTCAAAATTATCAGCATCAAGGTCAAATTACCCATCAAGCTATTCACAGAGGTTTTGGACCGAAATGAAAGTACAGCCTGTATTTCTCAAATAATTGTTTAGGCAGTATCAAAATGAAGTTCAAAGGAGGCCAGTCCTCACATACCACTGGCTTTGGAGACTGAAGATACAGGTCCTTTTCAAAAAATTAGCATATTGTGATAAAGTTCATTATTTTCTGTAATGTACTGATAAACATTA
>JAUMHE010000069.1:19725833-19743228 GCA_032359235.1 Enteromius mattozi | reverse complement strand
CTAATGTTTATCAGTACATTACAGAAAATAATGAACTTTATCACAATATGCTAATTTTTTGAAAAGGACCTGTACATGAAATAGCCAGCATATTACCTCAAACTATGTTTTGAAATACCTTTAAAAGCCATTCACAGTATGATTTTGAATTCTAAAAGAAGTCGATTTGATTGAACGTCTCTCAATGTTTATGAAAGTCAAGCAATTTACCTTAGTCCAACTTATGTGCTGTATTTACACATTTAAAAAAGGTTTTAATACCAGCAGCTATGTTATCAGCTCTAATAAATTTAATATTTAATACGATGAGCTGTAACTATCAATTGAGTACTATCGCTTACGCACTCTGAAAATAAAGTTGAAAAGAAATTACTTTTTACTTTGCCTCAATGGAATAAAAAAAAAAAATTCAACAGGTAGCACATTCATATAGTTACTAGTTATTTATCTGAATAACTGACATCCAAATTTAGTAGGGCAGGTGAATGTGGCTGTGCTTGAATGATTTTCTTTGTAACTTTATATGATAAGAACACTACAGTGCAGGGCCACATTTTTGTTCTGGGTGACATGAGGTTAGTAAGCACTCATTTGTAGCAGTTCTTTTCAATGTATATGTTGAAACATAAGTATGTTAAATTAAACCAACATAGACAGCACTGTTTATTAACATATAAGCATGCCTTTCTGCAGGGGACCTGTATCATGTAGGTGTGAATCACACAGTTGGCGTTTTCCAGCCCAGCCCGTTCCCTCTGCATTTGCATGTCTTAAGCAGTTGGCTTTAAATTGAATAATCCCTCATTGTAGAGAAGTACAGGATTTAAAACTCTATGATTTAATACATAAAGTGTTTTTTGGAATCCCTGACAGGCGGGTTATCTGGTTTAACATTGATCCCAGACATCTTCCACAGCATAAACCAGCACAACCCGTTTGCATTAACACGCAACAAAACATCATTTGCATGAGGGCCTGATGCTGACCACAATGCACTGCACTTGCAGGCAGAGCTGTTTGCATAGTTTATGGTTTACTATCCTCCAGCCCTGTTTGAGCTCATAAATTGTAGGGTTGTCAATGTGTTTGTATATGTAACATAATCAGCTGCCCTGTAGCCTCAGGGTCTACAGTACTATTCTGCAAAGCAGTCTGGGAATGAGAGAGGCAGGGAGGTGCCACTGCTGTCATGGCCTTCTGGATTAGCATTGGCTATTCTCATTTAAATGTGTGGGGTAGATTAGGGTCAGTGACGACGGTCGTGGATTACAAGCTTTGGAGAGGGTGTGTGAATATGATATCAGCTCAGAAAGTTGTTGGCGCACAAATGAGTTGTTAGTGTGATAATGCTCAAAGGTCAATGACGTGACAGTCTTAATGTCATTAAAAGGGCACCTAGGCATGTCCTAAAACAGAAAAAACAATGCACATACCAGTGCAATTAAGCAAAAATGCTATAAATTCCATCCATCATGTGTTCTGAACATGTCCATGGGTGCTGATTTTGCAGTGGCCCGTGATGAGAGATGGGGCGATTGGTTACTGTTGACTTTTTTACAGCTGCTAAAGGTGAAATGTATAAATTTAATAAAAAATTACTTTCACATATCGCAGCTTAAAATGCAGAGAAAACTATTTATTGACCAAAAATGTGGTACTGTGGCTCTATTGAAACAAACCAAAAAAAAGTTTTGGTGAATTGGTGGCTAAACCCTAAGAATTCTAACAATGTCATTTGTACATATGATCTGCATATGCCCCAGTCACAGTTATGTTTCGGTTTGAGGTTAGGGTTGGGCATTCATGCTTTCAAACTGTAATATACAAATTTATATGAAATCACCACTTAAAAATAATTATGTAAAATAGTTACGTTTAACCATGAGATCAGGTTGGAACAGAACAACACAATAATACTTGCTAAAGCAATAAAGTGAATTTGAGGTGGGACTATCTATTTATATTAGGACAAAAGAGTGTTAACTGTTCATTAATATCCTGACAAGGACATCTGGAAGTGATATGACAAAACTATTAACACACAACCAGACATTGCTTCAAACCAACTAAATTAACTTTATAGCTCAACTGTCTTAACCAAAGAATTAATTGGTGTGAGCAAAAATATAAGCGTCACATTTCTGATTATAAATACCCCATGTATTTGCCTGCTAGGTTCCCACTGCTTATATTCCAAGTGCATTGCTGTAAACACATTTTTTTATTTATCTTCATAAACAAGGTATTTCGTATGGTAATTAGCAGCAGACCAGAGATTCACAACCCATATAGACCAGAAATTGCCCTAAATTGCCCTTTCAGGCTACACTGTTGCATGGTAGTCCACCATGATGTCTGCAACTGTGCATGCATCAGATAAAAAAATCAGTGCAGCATAAAAGATGGTGTTTCTAATCACCCTTCCGAATAATGAAATGATAAATGGGACACCCTACGGCCTCTTCACAAGGTTTGAAACAGGGCCCAATTTTCTCACCATGCACCAAAACTGTTAAAACCATGAAAACCTCTTATTGTTGATAGCTAAATTAATGGTCCTGGCCTGTTTTCCTTCACAGTCCTCAAAGAGAGTCCCCTCTGAGGGTTTTAATGATGTCTGTGATGTCAAAGCAGTATGCTGTGTAGTGGGCGGTAGGTGAGAGTTGCATACTGGGCGTCAACACGTGTGTGACAGCCATGAGTTCTAGCTACGCCATCTGCAAAACACTTTAGGATGGTGATTGGTCCTGTAATCATGGCCAATCTGTGTGTTTGTGTGCACATCAGCGCATGTAGATCATATATGTTCCACAGACAGCAAATAATTAAGTGCAACCACTGTAACACACTACCTCGCTCCTTCCATACGGTTTAAAATTAAACACTCATATGCAGACATACCAGAGTCTTATAAAGCAACACAAAATCAGATAGATTCCATTTCAGCACATGAACATAACTTCCTTTAAAAAAGTTAAAGCGGACCATCAAAAACTAATTGTGCAAAAGGTTGTGGGCAATATACAATATGCATGCACCTTATTTTTAATGTACTATTCTAATGTGTCTAATTTGGAGTTATTTTCGAGAAAAAAAACAAAAACTCTAGCTCAGTGCAGGGTTTAGATTTTATATGAAAGATGTCTGATCGCCCTCAGTTGATTGATTTTCATTACATTAGCCAAAGTTAAAGGGATAGTTGAAAAATTAGCACTTACCCAACTTCAAGTCAATCCAAAGCTGTAGAACTTTCTTATGCAGAAATATTTTGAAAAATACTGGGAACCAAACAATATTGGTGCCCACTGGTTTTCAATGTACGGACAAACTGACATTTCTTAACTTATATATTCCTCAGAAGAAGGAAAACCATAAACTTTAATTTCAATAACATGAGGGTGAGTATATGACAACAGAATTTTCATTTTGAGTGACCACTTTAACACATTTTTGCACAATGCTTAATTTTCAACTATAAAAACAAAGACTACAAAAACTATAGTAACAATGAGCTTTTTTTAAATGTATGTTTCATGTGCTTTCTACTATAACACTTGAGGGTTTCACAAGTCTCAGCATTTCCCTGATAATATTCATTACCCACCACAGCTGAATTCCGACCAACTTGCTAACAATGTCCAGCAGAAAGTGCCTAATCATTACCAGTCACAACCGTGCATGTTTCACATTTTCATCCAGTGCAATAGCAGAACTATCAATGTTGAAATAAGTTTTGCTGCAATAAAAAAAAAAAAAAAACTAACGGCAGGAATCACTGAGGCAATAATACAACTGCTTGATGAAAATCCGAAAATGTTTTTTTAATTACAATGACATGCATGCTTAAATAGCAGACATAAGCTGCCAATTATGTCAAAGGCCTATAAAATTTACTGCAGCACAAGAAGCCAAAGTACATTTCTGCCTTTGCCTAACATACTACATACTGAGTAAGTGGAAATTACTCGAGCAGGAAACTAAAAATGCTATTACAGCATAAATTCATAACGTCACATTTACTTTGTATAGCCAAATAGTTCTTACTTTTTTTTTTTCACTAAAACCATTAAAAGTATCCAACTTTCTTGAGTCTGGCTGCTAGAATAAGTGCCTAGCCAACATTTAAATGACTTTGGGATAGAATTACCAGTCTTTCCCCAACTGGATTATAGAAACGCAAACCTTTGAAAAACTGAGGTTTGGCAGTAGGATCTAGATGAGCATGAGAATCCAGCCAATTGTCCTTACATTTCATGACAATTTACATTAAGCCTGCAAAACTAACATAAAGTCAATTACCTTTTTGGCTTCTGTGTAAACATAACAAATTTATATAGGTCGGCAATCTAATGCTTTGTAGATTGCAAATAAATGACTAAATTAATCTGATAAAGTCCTGTACTTTCCAACAGAGTCTTGCAAGACTTGCAAAGGCACTTTGTAACATGAAGCGGTCTGCTAACCATGGGAGTGTTTAGGCCAAATCCTTTGTGGTCAAATTTAAAAATCACACGAGGAAAAGTAAAATAGCCACACTCACAGCTGCGTTTTTCAATTTTTGCACAAGTGAACAAGAACCAATCAAAAGAGGATCAAGTGAAAGGCTATGACACAGGACACACACAAACACAGGAAGACACACAATAAACGGTGTTTCAAGACTCAAACAAACACACCACCCCTTGGGGGCCATGACTGCAGCTCTGTGTGTGCGTCTGTTCATGCATGAAGGAGACTTCTGGGCAACTCTAGCTTCTGGGTTAGTATAGATCTGTTTATATCCTCCTTGTTCAGTGTTGGTTCATTGGTAATGTGCTTTAACTTACATGAATTCTAACCCTGTATTTTTAATTTAATAAAGCTTCTCCATATCATTGACTGCCATGCTAAAGCACTACAGTAGACAGCGAGTTGTGTGCAGGTCAAAAGTTGCAACACAATGCTCAAAGTTTAAATACTGAAATCATAACATAAATTTTTGTGAAAAGGCCTTTGCTTATAATTTTTCCTGTGGCTTATATCCAGGGAACACTGCCATGAAGATCCTCAAATTTCTTCCAAAGCTTCTCAGTGGTTTACTAGATTTATTCAAACATGACATATACAGACACTTATACACAAACAGCTTCCATCAGCAACCCAGCAGTGCCAAAGACATTTCTGGCAGAAGGCCACACTCCAACCACCGTAATTGTATTTATTAGTGTAAGCCACAGGGTCAAGCTGAGATCAGGACATGTGTCCATTGATACAGGAATAACAGACTTTGGCACTGAGAAGTCACAACGTCTTCCCATCTTCCTTTACCATGTTGAGATCTTAAATAAAAAAAAGAAATTAAAAAAAAAAAAAAAAAGGTTTTGTTTTATCTCAACTGAAGCTAGCTTAAAAAAAACATCCAGGTATTTAAACTCTTGGTCATGACAAGCTTTGCAATTCATACTGTCCTTTAGCTATGAATCCCAGTCTACTACAAAAAACTTAAAAACCAACATGAAACAGAATTTACAACCATTTTACTTCCATAATATGCCATTTCCAAGTGAAACAAGATGTTCAATGACAAAAGACCCGTTTTATCTATGAGAAGCCAATTAGATAACGAAAAGTGGGAATTGCATAGCAGAATGCATTCAGTTAAGGATACATCTACACTTATCTTTGTTTTATTCTTTACTTTGTGGCCTTCCATCTACAGTGAGATGACATTATTGTCCTGAGGTTTTTGAAAACAAAACTCCATTTTGTAGTGTGGACTGTGAAAATGGAGCTATTTGAAAAAGATGCTGCATAATTTTTCATGTGACAAATGTCTCATATTAAAACAATAGAACTAGGAAAATCATGTGAGAACTTTACTGTATGTCTGTAAAATGTCTGTTTACTGTACTCTCTACTACTAATATTATTAGTAGACTAAAACTACACTTAAACAGCTATTTTTCAGTAATAAGCCCATGTGGCCTATATGACATCAGCCAAAAGGAAAGTCATTTCAAAGAGAGAACACATGGTTTTTTGTGTCTTCAATAACCTGGACCAATGAATCTTGCACAATAACACCAGGAGCTTATGTCAAAGGTACACAGTAGCTTACACAAAAATTAAAACTGGGATAATTTTCACAGAGAGTAAATGTAACAACATGCATACAACATTAAATAGATATTCCCACATTTTCAAATGTCCTAAATGGACATACCTATACTGGCCTCTCCAATTTCATTCACCATCAGTTTCAAAATAAATTTCCATCCTGCTACAGCCACATTACCTCCCTTTGAAGAGATAACAACTCAACTACCAGGAAAGAGCTCAAACACGTCTGTAGGGTAAACCTCTCATGACAAATAATGAAACTGGAACAAGAAGTTGCATAGATCAACTAAAAGTGTAATAGGGAAAATGTGAAAACTACCCAATGCAGTGATCCATGGACCCAAAAGTGGACTTGTATGAGCTTAAGTTCACACAAGCTTTAGGCTATATCTTCGTGGAGCATCACACCATGTGCTCAAACAAGAAGCATACTGTCAAATGCCTCTATGAAAGGTTTACATGATGCATTGATGAGCAATTTATGACTTTAAAACATGGTTGTATTAACAGAGAACCAGCATTAGGTCCAGTATGTGAAGCATTTATGGATTCCAGAAAGGTGTTGAATTACTTTAAGACGGTTCTTCAAGATGGCGTAAGCCAGATGCCATCATGCTTTCTCTTGCTAAAACTTTTAACTCACAAGGTCAACTGGTTCTTTAGTTTATTCCTTTGAATAAAGGTTTTTCATTTCACATATAGTTTTTGGATAGTATCTGAGGACATCTTTTAATGTTGTTTGTGCAATTCCAGTTTCAAGTGTAAGTGTGTGTGATCACTTGAACAAATATGCACAGGAGTGTAAATGATTGGGTAGGTTTTAAAACTATTCCATGTAACAAATCCACCTTGAGCTTAAACAAACATATTGTTGTAAAAGGAGACATGGACATGGTAAATAGAAAGCTTCTGTAATGCAATGTAGGACAATACGGCAGTCACAAGACAAAGTGCTTTATGGTAACACTTTCACAATACAATACAGATATTGTTAGATACTGTAAAATACTATGAATTATGGCAAACATAAGAATAACGTGATTACAATCAGTTCATTATTTTATTTGATTCAGTACTTCTTTATGCAACATTAACAGCGCATCAAAGTATGACTAGTTTTTGTTTTAAATTGTTTTGAAATCTACTTTTATAGTTCTACATATTTGCATATTTAATGCATCTTGGCCAACAAATATTTACTTTACTTTACATACAGTCAAGTTACATAGATTGTCTTTTTTTAATACATTCATGTTTTATGTGATATAGTTATATGCTGACTTACCTTCAGTTGAAAAGGATGAATCTCATTTAGAGAGTGTCTTCTGAGTTTTTTAGTAAGAGTCTTCAGCATTCTGTCTTTCCTTGATTGATCGTTCTCAGCTTTGTTTAAGATCACTTCTTCAGATTACAGGTTCATATCTGATACATAATCTCTGGATTGATCAGCTCTTTCTAAGAACAGTCAATGAGTCTATTCAGAGATGTTCAGCTCCATGCAAACAAACTCTTGCTGAAACACAAATAAACAACGATCATGAGTTCCCAGTGCCAAAACAACAGCAGATCTCCGCTCAGAAGGAAACAGATCTGTTTAAAGTTAATATAAGAAAAGTCTCACAAATTGGTCTAAACATCCATTACTCTGATGAAGGCAACTTAATAAAATATGACTATTTAATTCCTGCTTTGTGTTGAATTGATCAGCGACAGTGACATTCTTCCTCAAAAACGTCTTTAAAATCCAGACGGGTAAAATCAATGTTAATCTTACTCCAAACGATAGATGGACGATGAAGCTGAAGAGTGTATAATTTAAAAAAAAGTCTCTATAGAATCTCAATCGCACTCATAAAGCACACACTCACACATACACATACACATACACACATACGTATGCGCACTACACATACTACTCTTTCTAGCTCATGCTCGTCGTGGTCTCCCATTGGTTGCTTAAACAGATGATGTCATTGCGTTCTAAAAGGAGGCGGGACAGTAACATCTTAAAGGGCTATGAAGAGTTTCAAGGGTTTGGGTGACGCTTTTGTTAGGCACAAATAGAGCATACCTAATCTACAGGTTCGTTTTAGCCATACAGCACTGTATATTTCATGGGTATTTATGCATCATACTGTACAAATACAAATAATGTTCTTGATGTGAAGCAATTCTATTGTGTTGTTAGAAGCTAAATTACCTCTAAAATTCACACAGGTTTAGTGTAATTTATAGAACAGAACAGTTTTGATAAAGCTGCATACAGATTTTATGTCATAGCTGTCAGGGCCTGCAGTTTCTGGAAGGTTCTGGAAGGCAGTTTCACACAGAGTTTAGCTCAAACCCTAATCAAACACACCTGAACCAGCTAATCAAGGTATTCAGGACGCCTTTAAATATGTATATATATATATATATATATATCTATATATATTTTTTTTTTTTTTTTTTTTTTTTTATAGAATAGCCTTATATAATATTTACATAAACTAGCCCAGATGTTATCACTTGTTATCACACACATACATCATTTAAAGTATTGACAGTAAAAAGACATGCTGAGAAAGTTCACATTGCAACACCTTTATTATTAATTGACAGCTGCTTTAACTACTACAACACACATAGATATGAATTAATTAGACAAGTAAGAATCAAAATTCAGATCTAAATCTAAATTTACCTATATTGACTGAATAAGTTACTCTTACAAAGAATTTGCATTAAAAAGAAACATTAATATAGTTTATATATACCTTTAATATACTTTTGGAAATGTTGTTTAAATTAAAATAAAGTAAACAATAAAGATAATAATAAATAATGATAATAACGTGGTAATAGTAGGCTAGTACATTGATCCTCTAAACATGTCTCTCTCAGCATTGTGTCTTTGCTCTGGTCTCTATAGTTATGCTTGTTGTAGTCTACTTCTTGCATTTATTACTTTTGTAAATATTATATATTTGCCTGAACTGCAGGTCTGCTGTTAAAACATGTTATATGACATATAAAAAAGGAAATACATCAATATGAATATTGGTTTGCTGTTATTCGTTCATTATTTCATTCATTCATGTATGCCATGTTATGCTGTCAGTTCCACGTGAAAAATAAAATGAAGGAACACAATATGACCACTAGAGAGCAGTGTCTTTTTAAAAATAAATGAGTTGCACGTGGCTTTTTGTCATATTGTTAGTCAGAAGAGCTATTGATAAATCCTGTGCAAGCTGTTCAAAGCCAGAAATTAGTTATTTTTGAAAAGAGATGTGTGTTGAAATACTTGATTTGAGTTAGAATGACTCATTTTCACGGTGTTAAAATTTCTCCAAATTATTTGCCAAACTCTGAAAGAAGAAGAAAAACAATAATTTTAATGATCTCAGTTCTGCAGTTTGTCAATAGAAGGCGCCATTTGAGCGACCACCGATCCAGCAAGAATAACAAAATAGGCCTATTTGTATGCGTGTATGTTAGTATATGTTTGCCTATATAAAAGAGTCAGTAAATAGGCTATTATTTGCTGTGTGTATATATTTAAGAACTGTACAAAAGAAAACATGTTTTTGTTATGAAAGAATAACAATATATTCTTTTTAATTTTTAGCTAACGCTCAGTTATTAATACTAGTTAAAGCACGTCAATGCTAATTTGTGCATAGGCTATTACTAACATTTCAAGTAAGCTACATTAATGTTAAATAGTTATAAAGAACATGAGTTTGCAATGTAGGCTATACATAATGTTCATGTACAGCTAATGAACATAATGTGCTAAAGATGCACTTAATGTTTACACATACATTCATGTTGTAAGTAATATTTATTTTATGGAAAAAGTATTATTTTCCCATTTACGGAGAACATTTCACTTTTAGCCTGCGTATTAGTCATCATACTCAATAAATGGCAACAACATCAAACAAATCTGTTGCATTCCACGTAAGTGTTTTTCTTTGGGCTCCCTTTGTGCCAAACAAAACTAAAAAAAAATGATGACATGTGGAGCTTTGTGACCTTCACACCCTTGTTGCAGTACACAAACGCTCTCAGCCTACTTGTCCTGAACGGCACTGACTTTCCAGGTGCACACAGCCCACACCGCCCACCGCTCTCTGGACCTGTTCAGCCCATCTCTTCCTCCCCTGTGGTCTGCCTCCCTCTCTCACCCACTGACCCACTGGCGGAAAGCGTGGGCACCGTGCGTCCAAGAGTCCGCTTTTAGAATGCCAGATGGCTATTTTCTTCCCCAAGCAATCTAAAAAAGGACAGACTTACATAAAACTACCACTGCTAAAAATGCTGGTGCAGAAGAGATCTTTAGAGAACAAAGGAAACACTTCTCTATCAAACAAGTACTTCATAGCAAATATACATGTTTCTTTTCAAATTCAACACATGCAAATGTGGGAATTTAGAGCAGAGATGAGTCACTTTAAAAAATATATTGTTTATGATGATATGCGAATAAAAAGCCCTTGAGCCCACCAACTTTGAACACATTGCCATATAGATCTAATGGCATGTGATTCAAAGACAGCATTAGGTAACATTTTCCATTTTTACATCAAAGTCAAATGTCAGTGATATTTATAGCACAAATCATGACTTGCACATGCAGACTTTGCCATGATGTGATATACATAGTTACATGACTTCTGTTAAATTTTGTTCAAGTGTGATGACATTGCTGGTGACAGGAAATGACCATATCCTCTTAAATAATGTGTGGGTGTGCATATCAGCATACTGTTTGTCTCGAAGGTTACAAAATAAAGCAATGTCAGCTTTAGTGGTTAAAAATGATGTGCAGTTGTGACGTCTAAATGTGTCTGTCATAAAATACTGTAGAGTCCTGTTTAGCAAAATGGAAACAGTTTTTTCGATGACATTAAATATTAAACTTCCAATAAAATTATTCAGAGCAATAGTTTGGATTGTTCCAACTGTTCCACAATTTTGCATAGTGATTAAATATGATATGTTTTATTTATCAATATCAAGTCAAATCACTGAATGTTGTTTTACGATATCTAGAAGAATGTGATTATAGCAAACTAGTTAGTACTTGAGAGTACATGTCCAGTGTGATGATGTTTAATGTTCATGACAATCTCTTTAGTCCCATTTAGCAACTTTTTCAAGACAATTAAAAGCTTTATAGGGTATTACTGTAAAAAATTATATCCTAAACTTGTATTAACCACAGACACTTTTTCAGCTATTTAATCATAAACTCACTAACTTCAGGATGATGGAACTAGTGCTAAAACTAATTTTGGGTTTTGGCTTACAATAACACCTCATCTCTGCAGCATACTTTTGGATAATTTTCCTAATTTTATCATCCATCTGGTGAAAATCAGAGGTCCAATTGCTTGTACAAGTTGCACAGCACTTTGCAGCAAGCTACATGACTTGAGATATAATTTATATCTGTAGCAGGTTGAGTTTCACACCTTTGTTGAATACTTATAATAACTGGTTTGTTCCATTATAAGAGTGCTAAAATCCTAGGACAAAAAAATTAGCATATTCTTTGTCAGCTTTTATTGACATACTTTAAGAAATCAAAGAAGACTATTGAACACTTCAGTTAACTGTATAAAAATGATTCAAATGTCTTCAAATCTTTCTTCAAGAGAAGTAATGCTTATACAATATCAGAACTACGAGACATGGAGAGCAGAAGCAATCAGAAGTGTTCCAGTGACTAATCTATGGCTGAGTTAATAAAGGCACGGATGTGTTTGGGGTGCTACTTCCTGTCACCTTGGCATCAGTTGCTAGGTGATGGATGGAGTGGAGACAAAAGGTGTCAAATGTTACCTCAGAACAGGATTTAACAAATGGTTGAAATGGGATAGTTCAACTCCTGACGTTCAGTTGGTCCTGAGCTGGTTGTAAGCTGGTTATGAGCTTGTTCTGAGCAGGAGCTGGTTGCTTAGGACCAGCACATGACCACTTAAACCAGCTCAAAACCAGCTTATAACCACCTCAGGACCAACTTTAGCCAGTTCAAAATATACCTGGCCAGCATATGTTGTTATTTATTTATTCAGTCATTTTTCAATGGGCAAACAGTTGCTGGTAGCATTTGACTTGCATGGTATGAAAAAAATGCTGTGCAATTATGTTCTGAGGTGACTCATCTGACTTTATTTCCAGCAATTGCAGTTTTTCCACCAACCTCTGATCATTTTCAATGGACCATTAGCATTTTTAATTGTTCACCATTCCATGGATTCACAGTAGGTCTCCAGCAGTACTGTAAGACTACGAGTGGACTGATATTTATTTTGCCCTCCCTTTTCCTTTCATTCATTCATCTTTTCTCTATGCCTCCTCTTTCTCCTCATGGCAGATGTCAGCAGCCTACTCTCCCCTCAGTGGGAACAGGAGGCAGCCCACTCCCACTCCCGCTTGCGTCACGGAAAGGAGAGAGGCTTACGAAAGTGGAAGACAGATGGGAGAGGCATCCATTGATGAACTAAATCCACACAGACTGCGATAGAGGCATTTGACACTTCTGTACTAATGCATTAATGAGTGGTAATGTGAGAGTTGTGCTCATAAGACGCAGATGAGTAATGCGAGAGGAAGATTTATTTATTTATATTACTTATTAATAGTATTTATTTATTTTTGCAACTGATTAGATATGAGTACCTTGTTACATTCTGTTTTGTATTTTTTATAGTGCAAAATTTTGCTTTTACTTGATAAAATCCATCTTAGTAGCCCAGGTCTGTCTTGGATCTAAAAGAAAATAGGCTATTTCAGTGTATTTTCTTGCCTGTAGCCTAGAAACTTTTTTTTTTTTTCAGGCTTTGCCTTTCATGGACATCTGACAGTGGAAAGCAGTGCTTTCTTCTATAAAAACTTAAAGGTTTTTTTTTCTTCTTAGTATTCTAGTTAGTAGTATTCTAAAAATGATTTCATGAAATGCTTTTGTTCTAATTCAGAAACATGTCACATATGGAGGACTCAATGAGAGGGTACAACATCATCTGGTTCTCTGAATTACCATCGCCATGGCAACCTGATGCACATCCGTATGACATCACAGCCCACTCAGTCAAACTCTCAGGGACAGAATGTGATTTGAGAGCACACTTTGTGTGAGTACCTGCAGTCTACAAGACTCTCTGACCAACAATTTTCTTAACAATTAGAGGGGGGGAGGTGAATTTAACATGAAACTAATTTTGAACCTTCTGAGTTTCAGAAAAAGAGACGAAAATTTAGGGAAAACAAGATGTCTTTGCTTATTTCAAAATTGTGGAATATTTGGCATTTCAAAATAATCTGTAGGCAGATCTGATCTGGCACCTTCTCTCTTGCACATGTGTCTATTGCAGCATGCTGTGATGACATGTTTCTTGTGTCGATGTCAGTAAGCAGGGTGGTTCCGTCAATAAAATCTGGGAAGACGTGAGCTAATTTAGCAGGCTGAATGAAATGCTTCTTCTGCCACTGTAAGGTCTCTCTCCACAGAACCATCAGCTAGTGACGCAGGCAATTTCACACACATCCTGCCAGCTGGTAGCAGTGTGGCCCATCCAACAATTAATTTCCTGAACCCAGTGACGGTCTTCCTTTTGGCAGTATCGCTTCCCCTCTACCAGTCATCTTTCTTTCTGCCTCACACATTGGTAGATCTTGAATATGAACTGCTGGTATATATATATATATATATATATATATATATATATATAAATATTGTTGTTGTTGTTGTTTTTTTGTTTTTAACCATTTGGCAGAATTAAAAAGATAATATTTGTATTGTATTGTTACCTACTGTATAGTGTACTGCATATACTCTCTTTGTCATTTTTATGTTAGTTACAGTTTTACAATTATAAAGTTGTAGTTTTGCAGCTAGTTATTTCTCTGTTTATCCCATAGCATCAATTTAAGAAAAAAAAAATGTCTTGGCTGCGCACACAGCAAAGTTTTATTACAATTTCAAGTATGGATGATTTACCTCATGGCCTGCTCACACCAAGATGATAACTATAAAGATAATTATAATAATGACTACTGTATATTAAGGACCCAATATACTACCACTGGTTTGTGGTGATTATGCTATGCTTTGGGTCTCTGTCTTCTGTGACATGGAAATATCTGTTGCGGTCAGATGCAAATAAAGACATACAGTATGCAAAAAAAAAACCCCACAAAAAAAACAGTAAACTTATCTAACAAAAAAAGTATGACTGAATTCACTTATATTCATAAAAGAGAAGGCAAAAAATACCCACACTATTTCTGGCAAGGTAATACTACAAGGCCATGGGAGAGGATTAATGAATGGCAGTGATGTGACAACTGACAATATGTAAGTTGTAATTATATTGTAATTATAAATTATATATGTATTTCATGTTTAATACTTGCTTTAAAACAGTATATAATACAAAGTGCTATAGATAAACATGATGTGTCTTATTGTCTGGAGTAGCCTACTGAATTGCAGAACTAGAAAACTGATCAGATGCTTCCCTAACTGCTTCCTTTATTTCAGTTTTCTCACTGTCTTTTTTGTTGCAAAATTTCTAATTTCTTTTTAGTCCTTAGTGAAGAATGAAAATAAACTTCACTGTAAGTAGACTTTACACCGTAAGGGGCCTTTACCATCCACACGAATGGACTAATGTTTTGTTTATTATACAAGCATGCTGCAGTTATTTTGTTTGCCACTTTAAATGCTAGAGCTCTGTGACGTTAAGTGAATTCTGATTGGCTGTCATTGTGCCATTACAGTTATGATTTTCATCCTTTACAGTGCATAGAGGGTATACATTTGTGCTCTCAGGAAATGTAACATATGACTAAATCGCATTTATATTAGCCTATTTAGCAATCATTTAAAATAGGACACACAACAGGAAAATACCTAGATGAAATACTGCAAATCTCTATTGAAAATGTCACATGAACAAAAAAGATATGGGAAGTCTTCTCAACCCAAATTTATTTTAAAAGATGTTCATTGCAATCCAAACTGTATAGTTAAATTTTAATATTTGGATTAACTATTTTCCGTATAAGAACAGCAGCCTCTCTGATCATCATGACCCTCAAGTTGAGAACCACTTATTTAAAAAAAAAAAAATCCTAAAGCTTTATTAGGCTATCTATAATAAATTACATAATTCACATGTATTTAACCAGTACATTTTCAGCTTTTCTAGATCAGTAATAGATTTACCTTAATATTTTGCCTATAGTCACATAATTATTTGTTAATGTAGAAGAGGTTATTGTAGTGATATCCTAGCCATCCCCTATCTGAGTGACCTAAAACTTAAACAATTGAATACCTTTATTAATATATAATTTGAAGTATTTAAAGTGTAAAATAATTCGTGCATTTATTCATTCATGCATGCATTCTTTCTTTCTTTTTATTTATTTATTTTTTTTATAAGTTTTTTATGTTCACACATTCAATTTTTAGATCCACATGTTAAAGACCTACATAACACACATAGAACTAAGCCAACCCATAAGCGAAATTACTGTTTCCATCAAAGTCCCGATGACGCACGTGACACCGGAAGCATTGGCGCTTTAGCCGGAAACTTTAAGTGAGAGGAGCTCAATGTGACATTTCGGAGCGGTTACTTCTTATCTGTTTTAGAAGAATAAGAATGTTTCTCACAACTGTAAACCGTGAGTACATCTATAATGATCGTATATACAATATGAAACTAAAAATATCCACAAAACGTCATTGTCAACATAACTGCAGGCAACACGTGTAGACTGCAGAGCATATGCGTCGAGTAAAGTTAGCGGCTAATAATTAGCCAGTAGTTTCATGTATAAATGTGCATTTGCAAATTAATAAAATGTCGAAATTCGCAAATTATTTTTTTTTACTATAACAAATATTTGGTTGAGATGTTACTTGGTGATTAAGTATTTATAAACACGTACATACGTGGATCATGTTATTGATTACACGTTAGATGTCATTGCTAATTACTTTTTTGTTTTGTTTTGTTTTGCTTCCTCTTTAATTCAATCTCAATCTAGTTGCCAAGAGCAAATCTAAGTGAGTATTTCCACATTTTCATTGCACTTGTTTACATACTTAAACTGTGCTGTACTAATATGCAAGACACATTGCTGCCATGTTGAGGTCTTATATATTATTATCATTTGACATTATTAAATGTCAAACGGAGAGCATACGGAATAATACCTTTAATTGTATAATACTGATATTTGTTCTGCTGCTAAACATTATACAACTGTTACATTTAACTTGAACACTTTTTTCTGATAGGTCTCTTTAAACACTCGATATAAAAATAGTTCCTGTTCCTTGGTTTTTATGACAAACACATTTTGCTTTGCATTTACCTATGGCTTCTTGTGTTGTAGAACATTGCTGGTTCAGATGGTGAGTGCAGCCGGCACAGGTTACTGTTTTAACACGAAGAGGGGCCGATTGAGAGAGAAACTGGTTTTGCGAAAGCATGACCCCATAGGTGAGGTGAAGAGTTTATGTCATTAGTATTAGCGTTGTCATTAGTCAAGTAGTATTGTAACTCTGAATTGATCTCCAAAGAACCCCAAATATGATGATAACTTTAAAGGTTCCCTGTTGCAAAGTATAGAGCTTTTCATGTAAAACAAACAAACAAACAAACAAAAACACACTTTATACTGTGTGTGATAAAACATTTATTATTTTATAAATGTAAAAAATTACATAATTATAATAATTTCATCAGTTTCTATTAAAAAAAAAAAAATTATATTACATTGATAGAAACCAGAAACCTTTTTAGTGAAAGAAACAAGAAGCCTGAAACCTTGGAATTAATATTTGCAATAAATGTCATTCTGCAGTTGTTTTACAGAGAATATAACTTTAAAAACCTGAGCAAGTCTGTCACAACAATCACTTACAGTAAATACAGGTAACATTCAGCATTAAGGTTTCAATTGTTACGGGAGTTAAGCTAAAATGAACACTACATATACTTTATTTATTCATCTCATTTAGTTAATTTCAGTATTACTAATACACTTTAAAATCAAAAGTTGTTTCTTATAACATAAGATTATAAGACTTTTCATTTGTTGACATTAGTGAATGCATTAGCTAACAAACAATGAACTATATATATATATATATATATATATATATAATACACTACAGTTCAAAAGTTTTAGAACAGTAAGATATTTAATGATTTTTAAAGATGTTTCTTATGCTCATCAAGGCTGCATTTATTAGATTAAAAATCCAAAAAAAACTGTAATATTGTGA
>JAUMHE010000069.1:19699085-19720906 GCA_032359235.1 Enteromius mattozi | reverse complement strand
ATATATATATATATATATATATATATATATATATATATATATTTTTTTTTTTTTTAACAAACAAGGAACATTTTTTCCCAGAGTTATCAGTAATACACTTCAAACTGCCGTTTTAAAATTTTATCTCCAGTTTTTCTCCAGCAAATTGATAAGGACACTGGCATGTTTTACCATGCCTGCAGGGGGTAGACTGGGATCTGGGGGGAGGGGTGATGTTGGGTGTTGAATTTATGATGGGAAAGTACAGAAGAATGCAGTGATGTGCTCAGATTTAACCACAGATCGCCCTGTCACTGGTTCTCACAAGTCTACCTGATTACTCATCTCAATGGCCCGCCTCTTAACCATCTATCTTAATTGCATACCACTGTCCCTTCGTTCTTCTCCATATAGCCACAAGGCCATAGGCCACAGTTGTCAGTCTCCTACTGATCAATGACTAAATGATATGACCTATACAGACAAGAATGCATTACAAAATGATCACAGTCCACCTTTGCCCAATTTGGCTTAAGTCATGCATTTTCTTTGGGTAAACTGAAGCACATCTGGAGTTGGACACATGGTGTGGTTATGATGAAAGTTCTGGGAGAAAAAAAATTCTCATTAAATCTAGGTAACGTCTCCACCTAGTTCAGATGAAACCTTTCACCCACCTCTATTAGTCCAATAAGATGGAATGGTGCTCTTACTGCTAGAGGTTAAGTTAGACATAGTAGCAGTTCCTACTGTTAAATTTATGGGTGGGTAGCAAAGCATACAGAGCACTTCAGTTTGTAGTCCCCTTGGATTTTAATTATTTATTCATTCCTTTATTTATTTAATAAAGATGGTCAACATTAAGCTTAAAACATCAATTTAGCTGCTGTGTTAAAATGCTAACAAGTTGCTAAATGTACATGATATATGACTATAACATTTAATGGTGTTGTACAAACTGTGTAAGTAATGTAAAGCAAAGACCTTTAGACTTTTAAACTGCCATTCTAGAAACCTACAAGAGTGGCCTACAAATGAACACCATGAACGATCAGCTCCATTGCCAAAAGATATGCCGTTTTGCTTCCAGAAAGAATTACAATTTTCTGAACTTTGACACTACCACATTGTATCACCAACTGGAAGTAAAAAATTATTACTTGGAAAACAGTGTGAATGCCCTGTATTTTAAAAAAAAAAAAAATACTGTGGAGAACTTAAAAAAAAAATGTGTTCACTGTAACATATGATGCAAAAACAACAAAGCTTCACAGCTCTTCATTAAGCAATTATCATTTACCTTTAAAAGCTTCTGTCTTTATAGGCAGCATGATTAGACTTTGCAAGTAAGACTGACATCTGACAACATTTGTCTGAAGCAGGTATCAATGGTGACAACTACTGCTACTCCCAGTAGCTTCCAAGCAGTCCCAGACACATTCTGTTAAAATGTTATATAGAGCTGTCAGTCAATCATATGACAAAACTTGTTTAACTTTATGGCACTACAAACTGAAACAACACATAATACACAATTGTTAATCAAAAAAGGATGGTTGAGTAAATTATGTTATTTTTGTTTCTCTTTTGCCAAAAAAATAAATAATCTTGCAGGGTTGCAAAACTGAAGTTGAGCCACTGATGTCACATGGACTGTTTTACAGATGTATTTACTACATTTCTGGACCTGGGAACATTTTAGTTGTGTTGCTGTCTATAGAGGGTCAGATAGCTCTCAGATTTCATCAAAAGTATCTTAATTTGTATTCCGAAAATGAAAGCTCTTACAGGTTTGGAACGACATTAGGATGAGTAATTAATTAAAGAATTTTCATTTTGCGGTGAACTAACCCCTTGTGTTCACACAATCTCACTAATTCGATCCAATTCAATGAATCAAGATAATTTCATGTGCACGCTTATTCTTAAGCAACCCTTAATGTTGATCATAAATCAAATCTACCAACTATGGCAAACAGTAAATATTTGTGCTGTTTAATGCATTTGGGACATTGAGTTTTCTTCAATGCATAATACGTTATTGTATATATATTTCTTCTATAAATTTTAAAAAGTCATGCAAATATCCATTTTGCTCTCCGAAGTGGCCGAGGCTTAAGCGAGGCTCAAGTGCTGATGCACACATACACTAGGGTTGGGTACCATTCACATTTTTCGGTACCGGTACCCAACAGTACCATTTTTTGGTACTTTACTCTCTGTGTAATAAGAAAAACATTTATTTCAGTGAAAAAAATTGGTTCAAAATTCTCAATTTAAACATTTTGAACAATGGAGCCCTACACTTTTTTTTTCTTCCAGAAATATGTGTTTTATTTTGCCTGATAATCAAATGAAGACATGAAACATTTATTTATTTTTAATCAAATGAAAATTAAAACCTTTAATTTTTTTGGCAAACAAAAGATGGACCTGGGAACATTTCAGTTGTGTTGCTGTCTATGAAGGGTCAGATGGCTCTCCGATTTCATCAAAAATATCTTACTTTGTGTTCCAAAGATGAACAAAGGTCTTATGGGTTTGGAACAACATGAGGATGAGTAATTAATGACAAAATGGATTTGAAAACGGTAAAACTTAACTGTTTACCTCTAAGAAAGCTGGAAAATTTGCCTATTTTCAAAAAAAGTGGTATGACCCTTCAATGTCCTAATAGTAACCAAAAAATGTACAGCTGTCATAAAACCCCAGAGATGTATGGCTAGAAACTGTTGATCACCTAAATGCACAAGTAGCAACTACATTATAATGTTTTTATATATCTTAAAAAAGGTCATTACATTTTGGGCACAATGCATTACATACAGTTTTTTGTATAGCCTATATTTTTATTTATTTGATTTATTTAAGTTGGATTTTCTGTATACTTTTATTTTCTGACTGATAATAAAGTCAAATAATTGTATGTGAGAGAGTCAGTGGTAATATCAATGCACTTCTTTTGGTCAATCTTAGAGAAGCTCAGCTTTTAGCCTGACAGTTAGCCTCAGTTAGACAGTTTAGTTTCTCAGTATAAGTTGCCGCAGTGAATGAGCTTGAGCTATGGTAATATTGCTTATGCAAACCAAATCAAGTGACAATAAGACAGACTAACTGAAATAGGTAATTTGATAAAGTAGTTTCATGAAACAGTTAAACAGAATGATTTAACACTGGTTAAATACAGTAAAAGTCTCCAAAAACAATGGAAGGAGTGAATGACTCATATATGATGTGATCAAGATGGCATTCAAAACGTCAATACCAAAAACGTACATCTGAGATTACTGAATGAATGACCAGTGGGTGGGTTGAACAAAGTCAAAACGTAAAGGCAGCCTAACAAACACTTTTATTCTGTTGCTGATCACAAGACAAGTTGGTGTACCATAAAAGTATTTTTGAAGGCAAACCTAATGATATTCCAAGAGATATACAGTACAACAGTGTTTGTTGATGTTCAAATCACTAATCTTTTAGAAACACACTTGGGGGTCTAAGTGGTCATCTTGTGTCACCACAGCATGTGTTGCTAGGAGATGTTTCCCTCAAAAGAATGGCTGCTGTCCAGTGCGGCTCAGTGTGGGTTCTTCTTTGTGGGTTTCATTTACAGTCTCTTGGTGTGATGACATCAATGTCGGTTGGAGGCATGCAGTGCTTTCCGGTAAATACCCACCACCCTCTCCTGTAAAGATCCCTGTGGTGGGTCCTCTATGGCTCTTTTCATAGAGGTGAAGTTTGGCTGATTGTGATTGTCTGAAACAACTACAAGCCGTGTTGTCTGGCTTAAAGGCAAGGATCTGGAATTGGGTTGACCTCCAAATGCAAGAGCACAGGCCACCCACAGTTCATCAGAGTGTGCTGTAGGTTAGAGAACTTGGTCTCCGTGAACACACATAGGCTATAGATAGAATCACTTTTTCATGAAAGGGTTGGTCATTGTTAAATATATGAAGGCCTTCGTAAGATTTATGGAAGAAAGGGAATGATCTTAGAATAGGTGGGTAGACACACAAAGGAAAACTACTTACTTATTTGCCTTTCCAGATTTGCAATAGTGTCTGCTATGCTTTTCATGTAATGCCATACCACATGGCTTTTGATCACAGAAGGGGTGTCTAGCTGATGTGAAGCTGTAAAGACTGCCAAAAGATCCTTTTAACTTGAGACTGCTTCTAGTCCAAGAGAAAGGATTGCTTTATCTTGAAGACACAATGGTACAATCCCTTTGAGATGTGCGTACTGTCCCCTTAAGAGAGTCAGAAGCTAAATAAAAAGTTGTTAAAGTTAGCGACCCCCACATCTTTTTTCATTAATTTTCATGTGCTCAAACATCAACAACAAACATGAATTTGGCAGTCCCACTCACTCATCTAGCAGCCCATCTCTCTTTGCAACCACTGGGAACGACAAAGTGTTGAGAATTTCTAAGTGGCTGTTCTCTCATGGGCGGTCTCTCATGGCCTTGCCATGACCAATGAGCTAGTAGTTGTGAATGTGTAACTTCTTTCTGCTTCAAATGCATGCTGAAGAACTGGCAAGCCATGTCTACAACTCAATGAATGATTTAGTCAGAACCTTTTTGTGGTGTCCTCTTGTTGTTGTTTTTTTTCGCAGCAAACACGAATAAGTATATTGTCAACACTGCACCAAGAAACTAATTGTTGTCCATGACATCTACGTCAATGCATCTGTACTTATTTCTGTGAACTTAATGTCTTATTGGTTCAATTAAGTGGTAAAATCCATGTTTAAATTAGTATCCCTCTTTCATGTCTAAAGTTTGACAGAACCAAAAGTACTTTCAAGAACAACAGATTGTGACATCTTGTTATCAAGGTGTTTTAAATTCACCAGTGTATTTAGCTTAAAAAGTTACATATTAAGGCTATATTTTTGGTATATTCTTATTTCTGTCCCAAACCATTGGTTGTTAAGAAGTTGCTTATGAGCTGCGGTGCAAACTGGGCCACATAAACAAAAAGACAGAATTCAATTCATGCAATACCAGAGCTGAGGCAATTCCATGCCTATTCTCGGAACAACAAGGGGTTGTTTAGTATGAAACACTGAGATTTGGTGACACTGCAGAAAATGCTGGATTCATGCCAAGAAGCACAGAGCATTGCTGGGCTTCATGACTCATACCACTATGCTTGGAGAAAAGCGTGGTAAACACTTTAACCTCCTATTGAATGTTCTTTAATGACTAAAGATAGTCCTCAGAAATATACACAATTGCCACATAATGTTAAAAAGATGACAACTCCTCTCTTTTTGGATAGCTGGCAGACCAAATAACCACAAAAATTGTATTTGTAAAAAGTGATATGCCATCATTCTTTGAAAATTAACTGATGAAAACATGCCTTGCTCCTGTCTAGTCGTTGAGATAAAATCTGGCACTTGGCCCCGTTCCCTCCTCCTTCTGGTTTTTAACAAGTGGGGAAAAAAACTGAGTTACTGGAAGAGGGATCAGGGCATCCAAAAGAGTTAAACAACTCAGGATTTATGGGTCATCAAAGTGCACGGGAACAGGCCGACCGCCACGTGGAGACCACAGCCAGGCGGACTCCCGCTGAGTGGATCGCTGCTAAGCACTGAGTCACTCAGAGAGGGCAGGGGAGCCAGGGGCAGCCTACCCTGATGAGACTGGACGTCACACGCTGTGTTGTATATGTGTGTGTTTGAGTTTATGAGAGATATGTTATGGGTGTGTTGTGGTTTAAGATCAGACAAAATAAAAGCCATATTTAAATGCTTTCATCACAAAAAACATTCATACATACATTTATACACATCAAAATGTTGCAAATGATGAGGAAAAAAACCCTCAACGTATACAGTATAGTTTGGAAATTCAAGAGAGGACCCCCCAATCCATTATTATTAACTTTAGTCAGAAAGCCGTGTATGCTTAAGGTTCGAAATAAATTATGTTTATAGCAAATGGCCATGTAAATTGTATTATATTTACGATTTAGTTTTAATCCAAATGATGCATGCTAAGTGAGCGAACATCAATAAAGATCACACAACAGAAGTGCACTCTCTCTCTCCCATTAAGTAACTTTTGCAGTGGTTTACACACTTGTTTTTGACATATCCGACTGAACTACAAACTTTCCAGTGATGTCTGTAAGAAAGGGACACTCACTCGACGAGCTTGCACCTCTGCGCTGCCGCACGCTCAATCCACTCAGCGTGCTTTTCTTATCAACTTGCGCACATCCTATACAGGCATTAATACTGAATGTTTAACATTATTCACTGTATAAATATGCTTCGTAGACATACATGATCTCTAATACCTCAAGTCTGTTGCCTGACTTTCTGCTGTTGGCATATATATAGCTGTGAAGTATCAGCGTTTGTTATCGGGGCATTTTTACGAGTATGAGTATGAGCTCAGTATCGGGCCCAATATCAATATCGGTTTTGCATGTCAGTTGCACCACAGGGCTTTGATTTTCATTTCCTCATTTTAAAGCTTTGTTAAAATGTATTTTAGTAGTTATAGTAAAGTAGTAGAAGATTAAATTACAACCCGATTTCCGCAAATGTTGGGACGTTATTTTAAAATTTGAATAAAATTAAAACTAAAAGACTTTCAAATCACATGAGTAAATATTTTATTCATAATAGAACATAACAAATGCTATGGAAAAGTTGTACACTTTTATCCACTAAATGAGCTCATTTTAAATTTGATGCCCACTACTTGTCTCAAAAAAGTTGGTACGGGGGCAACATATTTTTACATATTCAGCTGGGAGAACATCTAGCAACTACTTAAGTTAACTGACATCAGGTCTGTAATATGATTAGCTATGAAAGGGATGTCTTAGGCAGAGGCTCTCTGTGATGGAGTGTGTAAAAAGATTGTGGAATACTTTAAAAGCAACAATTTTAAACAACAACGTTCCAGGAATACTTCCAGAAACCACTGTCGGTAAACACAATCTGCCTTACCATCTGCAGATGCCAACTAACACAATGTCCACACCAGACGTGAGTGACGCGACAAAATACAATAGAAGCTATTCTGTTGTCTATACTGGATGCGCCGTGGCTCAACTAATTCCTGACAGAAAACAGGGGCTGTGTTCTATTTATGATGTACTGACACAAGTTTCAAATGATTTTCAACGGTCGCTTTGTCGAGTCCAGTGTAGACAGACTTTAGCTGTTGCAGTGTGGCATGACAACTGTCATGTTCGGTGTAGACACGGTGTAAAGCTCTATCATGTAAACAGGAAGCCATATGTGAACATAGTCCAGAAGTGCCGTTGTGTCCTGTGGGCCAAGGCTCATTTAAAATGGATTGTTTCAAAGTGGAAAAGTGTTGGTCAGAGTCCAAATTTAACATCACAGAAATCACAAACATCATGTCCTCGGCTAAAGAGGAGGGAGACATTCCAGCGTGTTATCAGCATTCAGTTCAAAAGCCAGCATCTCTGATGGTATGGGGTGCATAAGTGTATAAGGGCAGCTTGCAAGGCATTATGAATGCCGAAAGATATATAAAGATAAATAACTCCTCAGTTTAACATCTGTTATGCTATCTATGATCTATTGTGAATAAAAACCTGGTTCATGTGATTTGAAATCCTTTTAGTTTTCATTTTATTCAAATTTAAAAAGTCCCAGCATTGTTGGAATTCGGGTTGTACTTTACGGCTTCTTGTTAAAATGTCCTAGCCTTGTTCATATAATCCTTGCCTTACAATATGCCACATAATCTTGTATGTACTGTAAATAATCCATAAAATTAAGTAATTGATGCTTTGTACTACAGTCTTTCAAATGTGCAAGTGATTATTGCACACTGAAGTTGTTGGAAATGAAAAAGCTTGCAGAAAAAACACTAATAAAAGCTTAAAGCAGACTAAATCATTTGACAGATCCACCAGAGGTACATCACCACCAGAGAGAAGACTGTTGAGCTCATTTTTATCTTTCTGTATGACTGCAGTAATTTGCAGAAGAATCCTTGACTAAAAGAGATGGATGTGGTCTCACAAGAATCTTGCTGTGAATCTACGGCTTCATTCTGCTGAAAACTACAGGGTTTATAAAATAATGAAAACCCACATTTATGTCTCAGAACTTCTCCAAATAAATCACATTTTCTTAGAATTTTAGATACATAGAACAGTGGAGGTCTGCACGTCATGCTAACAAGTACATGTGGGACGAAGTAGCTAATTTGCTTTTTAACCATGAAAGAAGTGGTTAAAAATGAGAACTGAAATGCAGTATGAATTGCAAGACATTTTCTAATCCAAAGAAAAATAAAAATAAAGACCAGAAACCTTTTTTGGGCAGTTTTGGTCACTGATGGGACATATTTATCGGTTAACTTGCATCACACTATGATGTGTTACTTTTTACTGGCTTGACGCATTCTAATATGTGACTAATGATTGATCTTGTTGTTCTTCACAAGACTCACTAGGTGTTTCAAACATTTAGAGAGCAATAAAATAAACAGGAAATATGAGTTATGATGACGCCAGAATTAGCGAATCCAGGTGTGAAATGAGTAAGCCGCTTCAGAGATTATAATCAGAAGAGAAACCAGAAAAACCACATCCACAATTAACATAAGGTTGATGTCAGATGTCAGAAAAATGTAAGGCAAATAAGTAGCCGTATTCAATTAACATATACATAGAACACCAGACTGTACTTCCGACAAAAATCTGATGTTTTAGGAAGAAATTATGTGAAACTCCAAGAAATGCCTTCTCACCAGGATAACGTTGATCATACTTTTTTCCACTTCTCATGTCATTTAAGCCCACATCACAATCATACTAGATGAATGAAAATGTCAAATCAAATGTTCCAAATGATGCATAAATTGTGTTTACTACCCTTCAAAACATACTACTTCAACTAGGAATCATGCTTGTGGATCATATGATATGGGCACATTATGACTGATGACTAAATATCTTTCACTCATATGACTGTAGTGGCATGACAAATTTGTAGGGGTATACAAACATCTGGTCTTTTCAGATACTGTGTCACAGTTTTAGCTTCAGGCGGACCATAAATCGCAAAATGGACCTGATATCTGTAGTTAAAAGTTTCTCCATTTATGAGTCTAACCTAATAAATGGGGCATGCTGATATAACAAAGAATAAAGTGTTAGAGAACCTACCCAGGAAGTACCCCTAGTGCGTGGTGAGTCACAGACATTAAGCGCCAGAAATGTCTGCTACAGATAACTAACTCAATGTGCTGCATGATACATTTCTTCTCCTTCATAGTTTAAGTGCTTGAACAGTTTTAAATCACAGTTTGGTCCTTAAAAAGGAGGATTAGGTGTGCAATGTTCTGATTTACTTGAACTGTTATCTAATACATGTCCTAGTTTATAAATCTGCCAGCCAGCATTTTTTTTTTATCAAAAACAAGACTTTTATAGACTCAATAAAACTGATGTACTGTCTCTGTACTGCAAATACCTGCAATTACAACACCTGCAGTCTTACCGTGGTATCGGCAGCAGTCACTGCAGTGGTGGGAATGTGTTTAGGTGCCATGTTTGTGGGCTGACACACCACACAGCCCTGTGGCCCCAAGGTGACAATGACTGAACCACAACCTTTGTTTAGCAGCTCCAGGCCTACTTGACTGGCATCCTCCACTGAGGTAACAGACATGCCCGTCAACAGCTCTGCCTAAGAGGAACACCACAAAATAATGAGAAAACAGTCACATTTATGCTAATCTGCAACTATGCTAATCTGTTTATATTACCATTGCTATATATCAAAGAATGAAACAGCTTCTAGTTAAAAAATAAACTAACAAAAAAAAAAACTAGACTTTTATGTGTAGTTGCTTTCTGAAATGTGCCAACGCAAGGTTGTGTCTCAGCATAAACGCAAGTTGTGCTACAGCATGCATTAGCATAATTTAACAGTTTTCATTTGCACATATAGCTGAATGACAGTGGATTTAAAGAGAATCTGGGTTTAATTAAGGTCGGTACAAACACAAAATTACATGAGTTCTAGCATAGGTTATCAATGAACTAACAATGACACCCAGTGTATTATTTATATTAACAAATGTAACCTGATCATAAAATGTTAACACGTTGGTTAAACTGTTTAAAGTTTAAAGTTAATAAGGATTACACTTTACGTTAAGGTGTCCTTTGTTGAAGTAATTATACATTTAAGTACTGAGTAATTTAAATTAACTACATGTACTTACTAATTAGGGTTTGGCTTAGGTTTACTTTTAAGTAATTTATCTTAATTTATTGTTATTCTAATAGTAAGTAAATAAAGTGTTACCTCAATATGAAATAGTAGAATTTAAGTAACTAAGTAACTGGACATACAGTATTTTATTTTAAAACAGGACATTAAACCAAAAAACAAACAATCAAACAAACAAACAAAATAAAAAAACTGTAGCCAGACTCAATTTTATCCAGCAGGAATTATTTGAAACATAGTAGAAACATGCATAATGTAGGTGGTTACATAATAAAAATGGAGAAGGATGATCTTTTCATAGGTGAAGAAAGTTTTTGCTTTAGATTAGTTATGTTTGTTGCCGCAAAAGTTACTGTCAATCATTTTTTTTATTATTTAGCACTTTATGTGACTATGAACTGGCTGAAGATCAGTGGTTAAAAATACATAGGAAAAATTTCTATAAACCATATATGATATCATCCATGAATAACACAGGGTATGAAGAAGAGTATGGCGCAGGTGTAAAGGTTAGCCCCAACTCAAGCCCACCAAAAGAGATCATACTGAAAGATCAGGGCAATAAGTATCCCCTTGTATTAGTGTACTTTAAGCTTTGCCATCAATCTTTCCTAGCTGGCTGCCAAAACAGAAAAGTGCACACATTACTCATCAATGCGTGGTTATCTGCTTCTGTAAACTGCTGATGATTCATCATTCACTCTTGCAACTAAAGTCGTCGGGTGATAGCCAAGTGGGTTTGCGAATGTGTGTGCTGGGACTGGGGCTGAATCTAAGGGGTTGATTTGTACTGAGGGCTCTCACTTTTAAGTCCCACCTGTACATTTTTCCCTCTCCAACCTCCCAGCCACATCAAAGCTGCCCTGACGGAGCATTCTGGTTCAAACTCTCAGTAACGCTGGAGCTTTTGCCCCAGGCCACACTGACATACCATCTGTGCATCTGCCTACCTGGTCGTGGCTGCTTTAACTTTACTGTTTCCCATCAATCCAATCCCTTGTCTGTCATCTCACCCTGCCACGATGTGAAAGAGGGTGGACCCAAACATAACAGTTACTGTAAGACACAACAGCCAACCCCGTAATTTGTTGCACTTGGCAGGTAGATGACTTTTTGGGCTTTTGTATTTTGTTTTTAGTATGCAGGTCATGACCAGGCAAGATAACTGAGCTCTTGTTTTGCTCTAGTAGCCTTTTTCAGTTAACCTAAGACCTGTTTAGAAAATAGGCTATGCAGGTGAGTCAAGTTAAAATACAGTTTAGGTTCAAAATGAATGTCAAACTGCTTTTTGGAATTAGAATTCATGTTTTAATGCTCATTTATAATGACTTCTTTTATTTTAAAATGGCAACACACTAGCAACTCACAAACACCTTAATAGCAACACCCTGGCAACCACACACAGAACCATGGTAGAACATTGTAAAAAAAAAATATATATATATATATATTGTTTTTCACCTCAGACTCATTGCAGCAGAAAATGTCAGATGCTTTGAAGAAATCAGAACACAGGTCCGCAATAGCTGGAGCTGGATTAAAAATAGTCTTCACTGTAACATAGAACATATTATTCAGATATTATATATAGATATCATATATACAGATATCACATAACCCAGACATTGGGTTACATTGAGGTTTTGGGTTTTGTTGTTGTTTTTTGTTTATCATGGAAAAAAAGAGATGCAAATACCACAAGTAAGATCAACCATAAACCAAGGTAAATGATTTCTATGATGTCAAACTACTGTTATGAGTTATTATAAGCGGTGTGTCACAACTGACACAACTGATATACCGCAGTTCACATCAGACAGTCAGCATGAAACTCGCCCTTTGGGCTACTTGCAATCATTTGATTTGATATAAACAAACTTTGCTCCTTTCCCATAGTTTCATACTAACGTCAGTCTTTGTTTATCAGTTCCTTTTCTCTTTCTTTCTCTCAGTCCTAAAACTAAAATGTTTTGTAAAACTCAACCACAGGAAGTAACTGTAACCGAAGCACTATCTTCTAACTTCCTGTATGTGAGGGGATTTTTAGTTAACTTAGTAAACAACACTGTTTAAGAGGTGGGAATATTTATTAAGTCATAAGGAACATTTCTGCTGAATATTTTTTTCCCAGGTTTGAAGATGGTCTATATAAAAGGGCCCATAATCAAATATGCACATTTTGCATTTTGACAAAGACATTTTTTAAAAACCTTCAAACAGTTACACTTCTACACAACATAACCTAATATGACTAAAAATACCTTTAAATAATGAAAATTCTATTTTTCTTTTGATATTGTGGTAACAGATTTGACGTTCTACAAAATAACTCTTGGTGTAAGAAGTTTTTAGATTAGAATATTTTCTCAGAGAGAGCACAGATACTTTTCAGTTCTTTAGATCTTAACAGTGAATGAAAGTGACATCATTTCCTGTCACTTACACAATTCTGACTTACACAATTCACAATTTTGTTATATAATTTAATGCTGTAGAATTAAGTAAGTAACTTTTTTGGGCTTTGAATAAAATGAATAAAATGTTGCCAAAAGAAAAGTACTATAAACTATTTTGATTGCACTTTGATACATGACTAATTTGGACAAGAAGAAATCATGATTTTCAGCTATTTAAGACATTTTTAAAATAAATTATTATATTGTTATGGACTGTAACATCTTGTAATTCATAACAATTAGGAAAGAATAATAATAAATAAATTCAAATAATAAAAAATATAACCATTTGAAAAAAAAATCAGAAAAATAATGACTTTTTGCGGGGACACCAAATGTCCCTGCAATTATAGAATTGCCCATATATATAGAAGAATGTCCTAGCTTGTATTTTCTCATGAAACTGGAAACTGAATGGTGATTGTCAAGCTCCAAATTAGATAAAGCAAAAAAAAAAAAGGAAAACAGTCAATGCAGTTCATACAACTTGCACTCTATATGAACAATGTAAAAATGAAAGAGGAGGAAAATAATGAAGGTAAGCTGCAAAACTAACGTGTATGCAAGATGTATAAACGAGTCATGAGTGTTCACTGTTCAGAGATGCTTTGTAAAGCTAAATGAAAAACAAGACAAGCACAAGCTAAATTCACGCTTAAGTGATCAAACATTCCTTTAGTAGCCGATCTAAGTATGAAATTACATGTTAGCTACACAGAATCTTTGAAGTTAACTGGAATTAACTACACTTGAGGAGAGAATCAAGGCTAAATTGTCCTTATATTCATTTATTTTAAAATGTGGTTAGGAAAACAGTACTCGGATTCTTCTCCAATGAGCCTGTGGGGGTGGCATGTGCGTAATCCAAGCCTTGAGCTTTGGCTAAGTGCTATTTGCGCACGTCATTGTCTGATGAATTCATCCCAAGTGATAGGCGCATAATCTGGGCTAATGGGCTGTCTCTTAACACTTAATATGGCCCGCTAACGGGCTAAACAGCATGTATCTGGGAAGTTCTGAGGTGGTGAGGGGGGTATCCATCTGTGTCATCCATCTGTGGAATAGGCTTGTTGCATCATTGTGCATCTCCATGACAAGGATACAGGGTGTCTCTGATCAGCGGGGACCTGAGCATACAAGGTGCTAATGATATCTGAGACACAGTCGGTTGCGTTATTTTCCATGGGAGGAAAGAGTCATGCTTTGCTCTCACCAGTCATTTGGTAAAAGGAGCTAAAAATAGTTTTTAGAATGTGGGAGTGAGAGTTTTTGAAAGATGACAAAAAGGAACTAAACTATTGTTGTCAAGTGATTATGCTATTGGACTCACGTAACAGGCTGGGAAATAGAGATGACCACAACAGGGTGGAACAACAAGTTATTTTATGAAAAACAGTTAATTATGGACTGTATTAAAGGGGAAGACTGTAACTAAAATCCGAATGCTGATACTTTACCTGTGCACAGACAGTATACTCGCATAAAGCAATATAATGTATACTCTCATACCTTATTGTATTATCGCACAGCTATATATTATATAATTAGTTTTTTTGCATATGTAAAGTTAAGTATACTATTTAGCAAATCTCAAATGCTTGATCTTGGAAATGTAATTGTATTATCTTCCAATAATTTACAAAAAACTGGATATGCAGCTCTTCAGGACTGGAGTTCGTCACCCCTGATATATACTGTAACTATGTCCAACTTCATGCTTACAGGTGCAAACATATAGTACATTCAGGACCATATATTTCATATAGCATATACAGTATCAACTGCTTAATAGCTTCATCACAACATGTAAATATGCTATTCTGCTGCTAAACGTGCCTATAATGCATAAAGATATTATAAACATACAAACATGATGATTTTATGTAAATATCCTTTGAAACAAAGTGTATTGTGAAAAGTGATACAGAAATAAATTTGACTTGACTTAACTTAAAAGGAGAGCTGTCAGAGAAACAGGAAGTGGGGTGAGACAGTCAAGTATACTGAGATACAAAAGTTAAGATTCATGACTGACCGTGGTTCTCTCTGGCTATTCTCATGGCTTGAAGCGATGTATCTGGGTTGATTTCAAGCTGGCAAACAAGCACCTTTGCATTTACTATGGTAGTGTGTGCCCGCTGCAGTTCCTCTTGCCCCAAGAGCATATTAGCACCAGCGACAATCACTATGGCATTCTCCCCTGTCAATACAATATATTAACCATGACCACAAGAAGACATTACTGGTAATTAGAACGAGATTTAACTATGAATCCATTTTTTTAAGAAATGCAATCATGAAAAAACAGAGTTCACGTCATGGGATTATACAGGGGCTCTGAAAACTATTCAGACACAGGGAATGAATGCCACTGTATTTGATAAAGAATATCAAACAGAATATCATTCTTTTTAAAGAAGAGAAAAAATAGTTCACAAAAAGAAGTCTGTTGACAAAACAATTTGTTTGTTATCAGAATTAAAGGGGTGGTTGACTGTTTTTTTTTTTAGGCTTGATTGTGTTTATGGGGTGCAGTCTAACATGTGTTAATGCTTAGTTTTTAAAATACAATCCATTATTTTTCACACAAATTACGTTTATTCCATACCGCTCTGTCCCTTTTCTGAATAACGCGCTGATCATTTCCTGTTTTGATGAAGCCCCTCCCTCAGAAATACACAATGGGCTCAGATAGGTTAGCTAGCCCAGTGTGTTGTGATTGGCTAAACCGCCTCTAGCTCGTCTAACCGTCACACTCCTCAGCTCAGCAAATGTGCACCGGTTGTATTGTAAACAGTCATGAAGTCATCTTTACTGCTTATCAATTTGAGCCTGATTGAGACGCAGAGGATATTAGCTAAGAACCTGTGCAAGCACTGCTCTTAATAGTATGCTTTTTGTTTGTTGTTGTCTTATACTGTTAAATGCGCTGTTATTTGTAAATGCTACTGCTCCTGTTAGCATTTAATATACAGTTTTATCCTGATTTATTTAATGCTTTTATTTAGTATAGCAACCACACGTGCATCCATGTATAATGCTTCTCAAAGCTATGTGAAGATAAATGTTTTATGAAACAGTTTATTTGAGCTGAGCTGAGAGAGAGAAAAAGAACAGAATGAGAACCACTGCTTTATAACAATGATTTTTAAGCTTATGGATCCATTAGAATCCTTAGAAGACAGAATCGTGATTCATATATGAATAGATTATTACATGCTGCACCCCTAGTTTTCTTCCTCTTTTCTAAAGCAGTGCAGCATGACCTCTCTCCCATCGTTGCATGCTCCCGGAGACAGGGTTTATCTGGGTTTTTGACATAACAGACCTGGGAAGTAACTCATTGTAGTCCCTTACCAGCTGTTTTTGTTAAACTGCCAGAATTTTCATTTCATTGAACTTTCACTGCTGCTACTTAGCAGATATTATTTATGCTCAGACAGCAACATTACACTACAAAAGTGAAAATTGCAATCAAACACCCCTTTAAGATAAATAATTATTTTAGCTGTGATATGTTAGAAGAACATGTGCATAATTAATATAACATATAATGATACTTAGATATTTTGTTATCAAATGCAATGACATTCATACATTTATATTTGGTTTAAATGACAATTTAGAAGATAATTTACTTACCCAGACGAAAATGTATGTAATGTATAAAATGCAGAAAATTGCGTCACAAAGTCAGCCACAAAAAAAGCTGACATAAGTGTTTCGGAAAAACACAGTGCAGAGTCAGAAGATATTATCAAAGTTTTTCCCCATTAAAGCTTCCTTGTTAGCTTGTGAAATAAGTGTTCTAATAATTCATATTGCTGTGATATTAACACAGGAAGCTAGGTGACACTAGGATTCAGTAGGTTGTTATGGTGATCATGACGCCAATCAGAGCTCTTCTTGAAGTGCTCACTGTGGTGCTAGTGGACTTCCTCAGCACTTAAGCTAGATCACTAAACCATGACATTTGCAATGCAGCAGGCCTTACATTCAGAGGCATGCTGGTTATGTCACCTTTCTTTAAGTCCAAGTACTGCTACATTAAACTGGGTCTAAAATTACCCTGCATAGGCGAGCTGGACACAGGTAGAGAGCTTATCACTCATTCATGTCTCATTCAGAGGAGTACTTAGTGGTGTTTATGTTATTTTAGGGGCTTTAAAAACTCAGGATATGCAGCAAGGCTCAGTACCCGGACCAGTTTCATTTTACCTGTGTCATTTACGATGATAGAGGCAGCTCCAGTTGCAGCATTTTCAGTCTGTTCTACATAGGCTAAAAAGGGAGACAGAGAAAAAAAAAAACCTAATTGCTTACAGTATACAACGCCAATGTCTGAATGTTCATTTAAAATCCTTTACTGTGTTTATAAATTATGATAATAAAAGCAGTACATACGCAGACTTACAAACTGTTGAGGAAGCAATTTTAGTTATTTTTAAATATCTTATAACTGATAAATACAATGGTCAAATAAATAATACAGTTAATAAATTCAGCACAAAAGTAATATGTTAAACTAAAATAATTTTTTTTTCATGTCAATGTTCATTTTGCATATCTACATCTACATCTACATGTTAGATAGACTAATAATGATGTAAATGTCAGCATGGTGAAAGTAGCTGTCATCATGGGATTAGAGGATATACTGTACTAAAAATGTATACAGAAAATTTGCTTATGCTTATGACCATCATGGCATCTTATCTATAAAGGCACCAAATACTTGTGAATTCACACTTTTGCACACTTTGTACTAACAAAGTTAAACAAATTACAAACCAAATAATGAAAAAATGCTGTTCCAATTATAAAGAACTAAATATATTTAGTTGCATTCCATTTATATTGAGTTGCATAAACCTAAAACGTCTGATTTCAAAAGATATTTTGCTGCTTGTCTAAACAAAGATTTGAATGTGAAATGATGCAAAAGCACTACTTGGCCATTACCAGTCAATATGCCATTATTTTTGAAGTTTTGAATGTAGTCGTTCCCAAAAACATCTTTGCCGACCTAAAGAGAAAAAGCAACCAAAGATGAAAAGCTGAACTTGAGATGATATTTTCTAGAAACTCGCTTACCGGCCAAAGTTCTGCATTGCTATATCAGGCCAAGCCTTCCAGATATAGCATCCCCAAACAAACGCCTCCACTCTACAAATACATCTTTAATCTCCACCTCTCTCTCTATCTCTTCCTCTCTATGAGACATTCAGTGTTGAGGTAGAGGGCAAAAGGGTTCCTTTTTTCCCAACTGGGTCTGCTTTTATCCCACACTGGTAAAGAAATGCCAAGGATAGGGTCCTAAGCCCCAGCAGCAGAGACCCTGTACTACCTGGCCTCCTGTTTTTGAAGTGTGATCTCTCTTTGAATGTTTCTGAAAGCATAGGAGTCTATTTTTACACACTGCATACGCTTCGATATTGATTGGGGTCCTTGCACTGACAAAATGAAGAGCTTTATTACTTGGTTAGGTTCTCTTGTGTGGTTAAATGCTAAAATACATGAATTGCTGGGTATCAACCTAAACATTTTGTGTCTATGTATACTTCAGGCTATATTCAGTTATTTAGTATGTTCAGAAAAGCAGACCATATTGGGTACCTTGCACACCATAGCAGTCTTTGCCCCCAATCGTGCAGCTTGGACGCATTGATTAGCTCCTTTGCCACCGAAACCAATAAAGAACCTGTGTCCATGTATCGTCTCTCCAGCTTTGGGAAGCCGAGGTGTCTGACTAACAGAAAAACAAATGAGACTAGCCTGTAAAAGAAATTCACATTCAGTTGTACTTGTAAGATAATTATTTTATTCACACATGCTGTTCTAAACCATTGTCCACATTTGTAAGTCCCTTTTGGATAAAAGTGTCTGCTAAATGACTAAATGTAAATGTAGACCACTTCTGTGTAACACAAAATAACAATTTGAAAGAAATGTCTCATTATTGTTATTCTTTTTCTGTCTGTATATTGAAAGATGGCTTTCATTATATGGAGCAAAACAGCTGAAGCATTGTTCACCTTTTGGGTTTTACAGATATAAAGAAAGTCATACAGGTTTTAGGGTGAAATATAATTTAAGTATATAAAATAAAAAAGGAATTGACGAAATTCAGGCAAACTCAAAGTAGATGTTTCTTTACAAATTTTAATACACAACATTTGTATTTAAAGGAACCTATTTATTTTCTTAATTTTTTTAATTTTAAAACTGTTAAATTATTGCATTCTTTGAATCGCTATGTAATTTGTTGTCAAAGGAACGACAGATGGACAATTCAGCCAGTTCTCAAAGACCATATTGTTTAAATGAAAGGGCCTTTTACTGGAAACATGTATGTTTGTGAGCTGTAAGTGAAAATAATATGACATGACATCCTGAGCCTTTCTAAATCTAAGGCAGGTGCTCTGAACTCACTAAAAAGCTAATTGCTGTGCTGCCTTAGTGCGTGACATTTCAGAGCGGGGTCCATCAGCCTTTCACCCGAGCAGAACTAGCAGCTATTACTCATTCTATTGAACAACAGAAAAAAACCCTCAATCCCAGACATCTAGTTGCGGTCTGGCCCCAATCCAAGTCTTCAGAAGCCCATGTTTACATGATGGCAGAATAGGCAGATAAAGTTGTTTTTCATGTGTGTGTTGCTTGCGTGGTGTGGTCAAGAGCGGGTATATTACAGGAAGTAAAAAAATTAACAAAGATCCTGCAGAGATTATGGTAAAGTATGTGGTAAGTGAAAATATTTCAGTTGGTTATAATGTTTTTAATGAACTGTGGTAAATTATGTAGATAAAGATAAATCCTGACCAACTTTACTTGAGTACAATCATATACTTCACGTAAAGTGATTCACATAAAGGCAAAAAAACAAACAAATAAACAAAAACAATCTGAACTGAATTAAGCCGTTTTTCAGATTTGAACAAAAGTACATTATTTAATTGAGTAATAAATTACGTTAAATAATATAATAATATAATTTAAATAATATTATAATATTAAATAGATAATAAAAAGTAATGTATTGTTAACAGATAATTAAAAATAAATAAATAGATAATTGCTTCAATTATACTGCACTAAGAGTGTGCATGCTCTACTTTACAACTTGTACGCAACATTTACCCAAGTGTGTCTGACTGAGTCATCGTCTGTGTCGCAGGTTAAAGACAGGCTGGCCTCACCTTAACTCTTTGCTTCTAGTGTCACTATTGTTTAATGAGCAACAGTCATTTTCCCACACACCAAATTCTGAAACAAATGCTGTATCTTTCTTGTGCCAAAAAGGAAAACAACAGGTGTTCTGTGACATAGGCTGTGGTTCAGGCAGCTGTTTACTACTTGAGTAAGACAGAAAACTGCCTCAGCAACACTTAGGTAACACAGTAATGCACTCTGGTACATGGGGTGATACAGGATGAAGTATTTGTTTAAAAAAAAAAGAAAAAGAAGAAAGTATTTCTGTCTTCCTACAGAATTTCTAATTTAATTGGTACAGTAAGTATTTGTGAAATTTACTAATTTTTTGTGTGAAATTTGTAAGTATATCCTACACCATTTTTTGCTGTACCAGAATAAACATATAAACATACTTCAATGATAAACAGAAGGACAAACTTAAAATGTTTAAAATATTAACAATACTAAACAGTGCCACAATACATTTTTTTAATGTATATGGTACAATGGTATTCTTTAAAGTATCTTTAAGTACCACATGGTTAATCAAAACAGACATCATATAAATGATGCTATTACAAGTAATAATAATATATACTGTAAAAGATGTCTCAGGTTGAATCGAAGATAAGTTGCTAAGTTAACTTTTGAGACCTGAGCCAAGATTTCGCAGACTTTGCGTTTCCCACATCCCATACACACACAGACTAACATCCCTTAGCAAGTGAAAATTGTAAAGGCTCCAGTGAAGGCAAACTAATCGGTTCAAATTGTAATCAGCAGGTGGCACTGTCTGGCTTCACCACAAACACACAGATGTTCCACACAAGAGTCGTTTCAAAGTGTCTGATTCCGTTTGACTGTCACAGACACAAGCCACATAGAAAACTGGATTTTACACTTCAAAGCCATGCATAGCACTTTGATGGGTGAAATGTGTCAGCCACCCTCCAAAAACAGCCTGTTGAAAAACAAACACATACTTCCCATCAAAACTATTGCCTAATTGATGCAATCTCTTCTGTTCAAAGGCCAACATTGATGACTGGATTTTTTAATGGTAACATATATGAGCAATTGGAATTTTTTTCAGAATGGGTAATTTGTTTTGAGAACTTAGGGTATGACAATGAAAGAAATGATTTAGTTTTAGTTATGTGTGGAAAGAAAAATGCTCACCCTGGATAGCTTAACATGGTTAAACATTTCTATAAAGCTGAAAACCAAAACTTTAGTTTAACTTTATATCTCACTACCTGTGCCATTTGAAATATCAAACTAATCATTTTCCAGTGTAATATATTGTATGGGTAGGTAAAGGTTTACTATAATTTTAAACAACTCCAAGTTTAGGCCACATTCCAGTCAAAAGGTTCACCTGAGCTGTAAATACTGCAGCCAAGATGACTGGGACACATTGATGCCAAAAAAAACTTGCCGGTGGCAAATGTGACCAGTAAGTAGTGAATCAGTTCCCTGGGGAAATATTAATTATAGAGCTGGAGCCGGCAGAACAGAAGGCAGTTCCCCAAATCTGCCTTTGTCGGACCTTATTTGGTTCCTGCTGGAAGGACTAATTCCTTTCAGAGTTATTTTAAAATCTTAAAGTCTGTCTTCTGCATTTGGAATATGTTCCACTTCAAGTGTGAGAGTTTGTCACATGAGAATGAAATCATCAAATAGGACGATATCTGAGGACTGAGCTTTAAGTTGATCATAGAGAGTGGACATATTGAGGGTTCATTATACAACGCCATTAACGTGAATTTCATAATCCAAAATCAAAAAAAAAAAAAAAAAAAAAAATATATATATAGATATACAGTGCCCTCCACTAATATTGGCACCCTTGGTTAATCTGACCAAAGGTGGCTGTGAAAATAAATCTGCATTGTTTATCCTTTTTATATTTCGTTCAAAAAAAATAAAAAAATATAAACAATCAAT
>JAUMHE010000069.1:19678068-19688353 GCA_032359235.1 Enteromius mattozi | reverse complement strand
CAAGGAAGACATGGGGATACAAAAGGTAAACACGAACACATGGCACTAGACATCAACAAAACCACAGGCACATGACATGGACACAAAAAGAAAACATAGAACATGAACCGCCTAGGGCGTGACATAAATAGAAACTTGCAGGCTACTCAAGTGTTCGTTACTCAGTAGAAGTTTATTTGTTTTATTTTGTAATAGACTTTAATTGTTTTGTGCCTAGTTAGCCTTTATTTAAGGGAAATTCACACAGACATGTTTGTCCTCCTTTCCCCATAAACCAATAGAACTACATACTTTAAAGGGCTGTACAATGCAACCCATTAGGCTATGAACTTTTTGCAAATGTTAGACCAATAAAACTGTATTACACATATTCTTCAAACTTCGTAATGGTGGTGCACTAAGCACAATTCTTTCGATTTGGAAATGAGCTTCTGAGAAGGGCTTTTAGAGGTTTTGTCTGAAATGCTTTCAAGTACCACAGCTCAGTGATGTTTAATGAGGTTGGATAGTAATTATAACTCGGCAGTGATCTTAATTGGGAGTTCCTGTTATAGCTCTGAGTCATGAGACACTCAAACACTCAAGCAGTTTTTCACGGAGGCCACATATGAACAAATTTCTTGGAGCTGGATTTGATCATACAGTCTTGAGAGTGAGAAAAGGTTGCTCAGTAAGGCTTTCTTTCTTTTGGAGATGCATGGCCATCAACTTATTTGTAATATTGTGTTGTAATGTGTGGTGTTCCGAAATTTTAAAAGATAAACTATAGTTTGGTTAATGAATAAGTTTGGTTTTTGGTCATTTTGGGGGCATTGCTACATGCCTGAAGCAGTGCTTTTAGTTGTGCATTATCAGAGAATAATAATGTAAAATTTTTGCATCAGTGGCCTTTTAATGAAGGTCAGAGCTCAAGTGCAAATTGAAATGGAAAATCAAATTTAGTACTAAAATGGAGGCGTAGCTGAACAATGCTCATATTCTTAACACTGTGTCACAAGAAATCATAGTAATCAGTATTTGAATTACATCTGTATTCTCATGTTAAGTAATAACACTTGCTCCACTGCTCAGGAAGTAGTCCATTAAGTATTTATTGACATTTTTTCCCCATGAATTAAAATAATTGTCCTTTTTTTCTTGGTATTGTTCAGATAGAAACAGATTTGATTCACTTTCTTGGAAAGCTGATGCATTCACATATCCATTATTCATAATGTCTATTATGTAGAAACACATTAAACTTTTTCTAAATAATTATTAAGAATGATAACAGAGTTGAGTGTTGAAACTGCTTCCTAGGTTGGATTTTGCAACTGCCAGTGGCTGACAGCTGAAAAGTGACTCAAGACCTTTTCCTAACTCATTGCCTTTGTTTTGCCAATGACTTGCCGAAGGATTCCAGACCTATGCAAATTATCATAGAATCTCTCATAAACTCTGGATCGTAAGATTTATTTTAAGCACCTCTTTTATAAATGAAGCAATCTGTCTGCTGTGGAATTGTGTTGTATGTCCCAACATCAGTGTAAATGTTTTTCTCTATTACTGTTTTACTTAGAACTACTCCAGAAAAAAAAAAAAAAAAGATAAATATTTGAACATTTCTCAACTGTTGCCCGGTCCCATTCCTAGGTGGTTCATTGTGTTGTTGTTCTTCCAGGAAGAATGCTGATTGTTTACTTGTGATACTAATGCTCTGGCAGGAGTGCTGACTGTTTGCATGCAAAGAGAGCACTCCAGTCACTAAACTGCATCCTCCGGCTTTCTACTTCTCACAAAAGTTTGTGGTGTTGACAGCTGTTGTGGTGTTTTTTGAATAGCTCCCGCCTTGACTATCCTTAGGGTGTAAATTTGGGTAGTGCTGCATATTTGCCCAACATTTATGCTTCTATGCCAAGTCCACTGCTATCTCTTCTTAGGTATTTGGCAACAGCTTTTCTAAGATGCCATCAGATGTGACAGATGTACGACAAACATCATCCAGGAACTTTTCCCTCGTGCTCCATCTGTGGAAAATTACTGCCTTGTGTTTGTTTTGCTCTGTTTTCATCCATGGAAAAGACAGAGAAGTAGAATAAAAAAAAGAAACAGAATGGATTTATAAATAGTATATTTAGTAATTGTATATTATTCAAACATGCATGGCCTAAAATCATATCTGAAAGGAACATTGATGGGAGCTAAGCAAGCTATAAAAACAATGCTTGAAACAAGAATCTTGAGTTATTTACTTTTACAGTACTTCAAACATAAATGGCTACCAAAGCTTTCAAAAGCACAAAAAAGTACCAGAAGTAAAGACGTCTTGTGGGTTTCCTGAACCTTGAACTGGATGTAAATCAATAATGTATGTTGTTTTTACAATGTCTATGAAGTAATTATTAGTTTGATTAACCATTTCTTCTTACAGGGGACATTATCTTCAATGCCAGAGACCCAGAACTGCCCCCAGACTTTATCTTCGGAGAGGATGCTGACTTTTTGCCTGAACCATCAGAACTCCCGGTGCGTATAACGATTATAATTATGTCATTACCCTGTATTCTAAATATAGATCATTTTAGATAAATGTTATGTTATGGAACAGTGGTTTAGTAGAATAAATATACAAACATTGTAGTTATAAATAGAAGTAAGAAGAAAGGAATGTACAAAAAGATAAAATAAGACATTTCAACATTAAAACAACACCCATGCGAGATGATGCATTCAGTTTAGATCTTCTCTTTACACAGACACCAAATTGAACAAAATAAAAATATTCTTGTTTTAGTGAAGTGTCTGTGCTTGCTTTAGGGTCACTCTTACCCCCCACAAAAATTTTTCCTCAAATCTCCAGTGAACCAAAAATGTGGTAGCTGCAGGCTAAACTAGGTTGTTCAGAAATACACACAACAAGGCAGAACAATGGCTCTGTTATTATTGAATATCTTTGAAGAAGCAGTGCAGCAGAGCTTTCAGCTGTTTTGACTTCCTTTGTTGTGGTTAGTTAAATCAGATGGCTGGTATCGATGTGCGTGGTCGACTCAGCAGCCAAATTTGACCTGCTGGGCTTCCAGTGTTCTGAAGAGAGAGTGTTGGTGAATTACATAAGTCTTGTGTCTGTGCTTAAAAGTGTCCTTCTTCTGGTGCCGATTTTAGGATTGCACAATTAGCAACAGAGGCAGTACTGCTGCAGAACACCCTTAAAAACAACCACTAGGCTTTGAAACAGTCATTCATTTTTATTTTTATTATTATTTTTTTAAAGAAATTCTGTTGGTTTGTTTTTTGATAGGGTTAGGAATATCTTTTTTTGGCATAAAAGAGCCACTTTGTTACTGTGCTACGCAAACAGTGTGCCACATGCGTAGCATTTGTGTATTCTGTTATATTTACATTTGTATATTCTGTTATATATTCTGTTATATTTAATTTCCAAAATAAATGAATTATGATCTTTAAATAAATGTGAAGATTTTCAATAATTGAATCAAGTTCACAAATATATAAAATACAAAAAAAAAAAAAAATTAAAACTAAATTATTTTGACTATAGCTAGAATGTGCTGCAATTGTTCAAAGTTGTGTGTTGTTATCTGATTGGTTTGAGAAGATGATGAGAGAAGTCCATCTATTTGTGGATTTGTGTGCACATCTTGATGCTAATAATGTTTCAAAATCAACAGAAGTATATGGTGATTCATAAATGCAGGAAGCAATCCAAAAAAATGTCCTGTGATAAGTGTTATAATGGTTAACTGTAATAGTTAACTATGGTTGTTACTGTAATTAACTATAATAACCAAAAAACAAAACAAAAAAAAAATCTTACTTGGAAATAGAGCTGGACAATTAATCTAAAAGAAATCAAAGTCTATTTATACTTTCCCCTTAAAAACATACTACCGTGTGTGTACTCGGTGCTGTATGGATGTGTATTGCGCTCGCTTCTTTTGCGGTGTTTCGCATTTGAGTGGCACACTAAAAGAATTTAAACATTTATGCAGCCCGCTCATCAATGTCAGTTACTTTTGTGAAACAAAGCAAAACCAGTGTTACACCTGTCTATACATAAAATGTCCAAAACAGGGAATAAATTGTCCTTGTCATGCTGCGGTGTTCGTGAGTGAGTGGCAGTGGTCGGGAGAGAAGGGCCGCATTACGGCCACATACGCTCCCCACTCATAGGCAAAATTTACTGGCATCTTAAATGTACCCACCAGATTCCTCTTTTGGTGTGTTAAATTACTAATACTTTAATCAGAATTTAAATCTTTAATAATGAGAATTCATTGTATGAGTTTGTTTCTTAGAGATGATATTTGCAAGTTTGTGCAAGACATAGTCTAGATTCGTCTGGACTCAGTTGTTAAGACTCCTCATACTCTGATTGCTTAAAGCTGTCCTCTAGGCTATTTTTATAGAGGAACGAAATGAAAAAATCCCCTGCTTATGTCAGAGTCTGTGAGACGGTGACTATTGCTCACCGTCTCTTGAATGCAGCTGAAAACATGAGGGGGGAAGCACCTCTGTGCTGCCAAAGCTGCACTCTGCCCATGTGTTTGCTTTGTGTTTTAACTTCTTCGTTATGGAGTATGTGTGTGCAGCCGTTCGGTTTCTTTTCCAGGGATATTTTCTTATGCTGGTTTGCAGCCACTCTCCCTCTGTCTTGGTCTTCATCCTGTTTATTCTACACTAAACTGGATTTTTTTTTTTAATGTAACCAAACATGAATGATCCAAAATGCCTGGGGATATTAATATGCCAAATCATAGGCAAACATAATGTCTAAAACAGGTATAAATTTGTTGTATATGTTCTTATTCTGAATTGTTTATCTTATTTGCTTTCATCCTTCCCAGACGGTTCTGCTGCTTTAATTCAGCTGTCAGTCCGTCCCATGCAAACTGCTAATTTTCACATTGGCATGTGAGAGACTCAAGATCAACAATGACCCCTTGCGTCTGGATTGTTCACACCTCAATATGCAGCTGTGTTTCAAAATCTAGCGAGTTGAGCGGCTGTCTACTGCCTATAGACATATTCCTTTTGCAAGACCCAGGCTGGCCTCGTAATTTGTTGCAAACAACAGAGCAGTGATATTATGCGTGTTTGTGAAAAAAGATTGTTTAAATAGGTAAGGATGTTAGCATGTTGCTCTGCTAATGCCAATTTTTTTTTATTATTTTTTTTATGTGTAATAATTTCAATTTTCACATCACCAGCGCTCAATTGCTGGACACAGTTTTGTTTTCCAGTTACATGGAATATTGCAGTGATTTCACACCGCTTTGAGGAATTTCTAATGTCTCCGCAAAACTTGAGGTTGTTTACACTCTGTCACAAGTATTATTAGCTGTTAACCACCATTTTGTTTCCATGGCTTAAATGGTGGGTTTACGTGAACAGCTGACTCAAGAAGATTTACTAAGGTGTGAAAAGTAATTTTACAATTTAAAGTCAGTTACTGTAGGTTATTTTTACTAATTTTTAAAGTTTTTCAATTTCCTAATTTTCCTAAAAAATTTTTTTTGTTTTTTGTCATTTGATAAAAAAACATAAAAAATATTGATTAAATTGTTATTGTTTAAACAATTTTATTCAATGAAAAAGCTCTGAATCTAGAAAAAAAGTAAAAAAAAAAACAGAATCTAGGGTTAAATTAAATAGATTTCACATTGCTAGTTTTGTGTGAGGCACAGAATAAATGTAGCTTGTATTTGTTTGTGTACATTAAAATATTGTGCATAAAGACAAGGCATCAGTGATCTGTTACAAGATACACAAGGAAAAAAATGCATTTGATGCCATTGCTGTTAAACTATTGTGCACAAATACAGATCAGAGTTTTATCATATTTTAGCACGGCAGTACACTGTAAACAGTAGTGATGTCCTGTTGATTCTTTGTTGATTCTCAATTATCAGTACACATTTACAAAATTATTAGGCAGAGATTGTGTTGATACCACAGAGAAGTTTTATTTGGCTAGCTGTGAAAGCACTGTATGAAACAAAATATGACTCAGCTAGCTCAACAGCTCTGTAGCAATTTCATACAGATGCTTTTCATTCAAATAGCAGTCAGCACCTGAGAACCTCAAGCCTTGGCGCTTTCATGGATGAAGGTCAAAGTGTGCACTGCAGTGCAGACATCTAGACTGTATACAGTTTTAGAAAGCATGAAGAGTCAGAATTTGTGAGAAAAAATTAGATAGGCCACTCATCAAAAATCAGTGGGAGAAATGGTATAATTCAACAGTATGGCTGTAGGTAAGGATGTCCTAGAAAGAGAGTTACCTTCTTACATTTACGTTATACATGCTGTAATGCATTTGCTATTGCTTTTATTCAGAGTTTCTTGCGTTTTATTCAATGCTTTTAGATTTTATTGATGATGTAAAATTTTGGTTTTAACCCATTTAAATAGACAGGAGGACACACATGACTAAAGTAGTTTGTCTATTGTTACCTGGAGGACCATAGCAATTCATTGTCAGACTAGCCACAGCCAATACTGTAGAGTCAGAATAATCTAACATTGACTCAAAGTGATTTAGCATGCTGTGAAGAGGACCAAAAAGGATACTTTATTCCAGTCTTGCTTAATTTCTATAACCAGACCATTCACTTGCACAATTTGGCGGAAAATGTATGATTAAGTGACGGTGCTTCCCAGAATGTACCTCTGGTATCAGGAAGCCAGACCTCAATTAGAACTTGAGGAAAGACACTACAGACAAAATTGTTATTTTATTACACATTATTTATTTGCTTCTGTAGAGTTTAAATACAATATGATTACAATCATAGACATAATTTTTGATGATAAATTTTTATTCAAATAAAAAAAAAACTCTAAATCCAGAAAAATAAAATGAAAAACACAGAATTTAGGGGGAAATAAATTGGATTTCATGTTGCTAGTTTTGTGTGAGGCTCAGATAAAAATGTGACTTTTATTTGTTTGTGTACATTAAAATATGATGCATAAAGACAATGCATTAGTGATCTGTTACAAAATACACAAGAACCAGTGGCATTTGATGATGCCTTTGTTGTTAAATGGGCACAAATGTAAAAAGTAAAAAAAAAGAAAAGAAATTGCAGTGCAATACACCATAAACAGTAGAGATATCCTGATGCTTCTTTGTAATTTGCTTTTAGGATTGGCATTGTAATATAATATCCTCAACACAGGCACACATTACTTTTAAAATCATGACTATGCAGTGATCGTGTTGATTCCACAGTGATCACAAGTTTGATTTGATAAAAAAATGTGTCTGTTATTATGTCTCCTGTTTCTGAGCAGTGTAAGCAGTGTTAGAGTGAAAGTGAAGCAGAGCTGCATTTGTTTAAATATGAGTAAGGGTGCCTCCGTTTAGTTAATTAACCTCCGTCAAACACTAACAGTGCTGCAGCAGCACACTACAGAGCTTTACTACTTTTGATTTTAATTAGTGGCTTTTCTGGACATTGAGGAAAGAGCAGCTAATTGTGGTGAGGTGGCTGAGACAGTTGTCTAAGCTCCAGGATGGAACATCTGACGTTAGCCATGGGAAAACTGGAGAGATCAAAGCACGCTCAGTTTAAGTTTCACCGGGCTTCGGAGAATCGAGGTTGCAGTCTAGACAGCAAACATCTCAGCCTGTGGTGATGTCTTGTTTAGGCTTATATTAATGATTCATGCAATGCATAATCCTGCTATATTCCACGTTTTGTGTGACCTTGTTTTGACCGCGGTGCAACCCACACTCTATTAAAGGGTTTAACATTTAAAAAGGCATTGTAACTTAATATCATAATGTGACTGTTGAATTGTTTGTATGGTGTATGGTTAAAAGAATAACACAACATTACAGAACAAGTAAAGCATAGAGTCAAGATAGAGACATTTTTTTCATTATGCAAGTACTTTTAAACTATAATCAGCAGATTGGCATTGATTAATGTTTTTTTAACTGCATTTTCTATATATATTTTAGATTTAGATTTAGAAGTAGGTCAGTGTTTACCACAGATGAGTGTGGCCCAAATCAGATTTTGTTGTTGTTCTTGTTTTTCGTTTTTGTTGAATCTCAGATTTTGTCTTCATATCTTGGCCACTGTCAACTGTAATAGCAAATTACATTAATTAATTAATTCATTCATTCATTCTTTCATTTATTTTCAGATAAGAATTCATGCTATATATATATATATATATATATATATGCTATATATAAGTTATATACAGATATATAACTTAAATTATTATTATATATTATGATTTTAATGTTTACTTTACTTTTAATCTTTATAACTCAGAATTTGTCTATAATAATAAATATATTGTGTTAGACTTTTGTTTAAATGAAAAAAAGTTCACTATATGATGTGTCTTTTAGTAAATTTTGTAATATTTTGTAAATAGTGTAAACTTATTTTCTTTTAATAATGCAGTAGCTCAATGAATTTAGGCAGGTTTAGTATAGGGTTACAATAACTGCATATTATGTCATGCCTGTATGCTTTATTTTTATGTTATGGATTAAAGTGTATGTCATTTGCCCCTCTCCGTTCCTCTGGATACATCATTTCCCATCAATCCCCATGGATGGATATTTCATTGGTGTCCCGGAATTGTTTTTTTAGGCCTGTTTCTGGCAATCACACCGGCAGTTCTGTTTTTTACGAGTCACTTGGCATTATGGAAAGGATATAGCATTAACAATAGAGAGGTAGGAGGGGTTGTGTTTTGGCATGGCCTTAGTACACCATTCATACTGACCAGGAAACTGTCTGGAAGTGTATCAGCCAGGGAGTTTTTGGAAACAACCAGAGGACACCAATGGCTGTAGATAGAGATGTTAATGTGCACTGTCATTTTTTTATTGTCTATAATTTAGTAACGGTTGATTGAGATTGCATTGTTGTATTCTGCTGAACTTTATCTATATGGCCTTGTTTTTCTAAAATGTCAGGTAAGAAGACTGGAAAAAAAAACCCTGAATGAATTCCAAGTGGAAAAAACACAAGACGTTCACACAAGACATACTTTATATTACACATAGTCATGCAGTCTATATTAAGACCCTGTCCTAACAACTAGCTTGACAAACATTTTCACAGCTTTTCACTTTCTGGTATATATGTCCTTTTTTCCTCTCAATTGAACTCTTTTAATGGTACCTTCTCCAGTAAATTTGCCCATCTGGAGTTTCCAAACATATTGCAACATTCTGTCCTGAGTGACCTGTATAATTTCAGCCCTTTCATTTCTCCGGCCCTGTTTGTATCCAGGTCTCCTACACACCAGGAATTGGAACACTGGTTTTTAAGTGTTTAAAGTAATAATTGTAAATATCTGCATTTAGCCTGCAACTAAACCATGAGGGCACTTTGGGAAAAACCCTCAATTGCCATAAATCATAAATCATGCAGAAACACAGAGGCACCTTGGCACCATTTGTTGACATTAAGTGCAATAATTCTCTGCAGCCCTCACAGAAAAACCGGTTTAAGCAAAAAAACTGGTTTACTAACAGTAACAAAGCACTATTTCAGGTTTGGTTTATGCCCACTTTGTGGTGACCACTGAGGTCAAACTAAACAATACGGTGATATGCAGCAGTAAAGCTGTACAAATTAACTACAATTTTTCAAAGCAGTAGAACTGGATATGTCAGTATTTCAATCATGCTTCAATCCATTCTGAACTCTTTAAGTGAAAATTGCGTAATATAATGTAATGTGCAATAAAATTGGTGAACAAAAAATCTTAAAGATTCACTGTGAAAGGATTAGAGATTTGATTAACTGGAAAAGAAAAAACTCTTTACTGTTGTCCATCTTGGGAAAGGAGAATTGGAGACAGTAAAACATTATTTTAATAGAATCTGCTGTTCCCTCCTGCTGAAGGAACACCTAATGTCCCGCTACACAACAATTCTAGGGCTGCAACTAACAATTATTTTGATAATCGATTAGTTGGGCGCTTATTTTTTCGATTAATCGATTAATCGGATAAAAACTAAACGCTTCTTTAATTTGATGTTTTGCTCATAACTATATAAAACCATACATATATATATATATATATATATATATATATAGTTTAAAAATACGCTGGCATATTCAGTTGTTAAGCTAAAATAATGTAATTTTGTATAATAAATTGATATATGCATAAGTAAAACCACAGTAAATTACGTTTGAAAACATATTTGCTAGTTAACAAGTTATGAAATGCAAAAAGCTAATAGTCACAAATGTACTATTATTTGCATTCACTGAAAACCACAACAATCACTAAATGTAAT
>JAUMHE010000069.1:19657666-19671145 GCA_032359235.1 Enteromius mattozi | reverse complement strand
TGATTTCCGGATTTTTCTTTTTAGATTCTGTCTCTCACAGTGGAAATGCACCTATGCTGAAAATTGTAGACCCCTCCGTGATTTCTAAGTAAGAGAACTTGCAAAATCACAGGTTGATCAAATACTTATTGACCTCACTGTATTTGGATTATTTTATTTTATTTTACTGTGCACAATGACAGAAAATATCTGAAGGGACAGAAAGTTGAAATGGCGTGAGGTGGATTCAATCTGATGTTGCCTTTTTGAGAATCAGTGTATCAGAGCATATGTGCTAACTACTTTGGCTTCAACCAGTTTACCATTACTGAAAAAGAAAATGAAAAAAAAAAAAAAATACATGAGTAAATAAAAATCAGTTTGACAGTTTCAGTAAAGCTTTGAAATTATGTAGCTGTTTAAAAAAACCAACAACAACAACATTTAAATATTTGGGTTCCTGAATTGATTGCCCTGCAAACGCTCTTTCTCTGATCATCATTCCTGGTCACGGGTGAAGAGCTCATCTCTTATCTTTCGTTTTCCATTTTCCCCCTCTTTTCCATCAACTACGAAAATACGCTTTGATTTGATCCAAGAAATGTAACAAGCTCAGCTGTATGCTGTGGGTTGTGCTGTTAATAAGTTGTGTAATGTGTGCCTCAGTGGACAGACGGCATGCTCTGTCCCCTCTCTTCTCTTCTGCTCGTATGTGACTCAATCAGGCTTGTAGATGGAATGATTCATGGGAGCAATGAAAATCAAGCTGAAATTGCATTGCCATCATTTAAAAATCCAAGACAGCGTGTGACAAACTCATTTTAACACAGCCTGTGTTTGTTTGTACCTTGCAGTGACAGGAATACTTATTTGTTTGTCTTATTCTTAACCCTTGACAAGGAGCCGAGAGCCAGAGCCGTTCTTTAAGTGAGATACATGTAATGTTTATTTACTTGCTTGCAAAAATTTAGATTCTGCATTTTTAGTCAGTGTCACTAAAATTTAATTTCAACTTACGTACGTATCACGCATCAATGAGCAATTGGGCCTCGAAGACAGAACTGGCTGTTGGGTAGAATTAGGTCAGTGAAAAGAATGGTGGAACACTTCGTGAAAAGGTGGCAATTTGGTTTTTGCCCCCTTACTCTGAATTTGCATACCTGTGCACTGCTCCAGTCAGGGAAGCTCATGCAAATTGGGATCACCTATGCAAATGAGGTCAGCCTGTAGGAGGAGAGGAGGAAAGGCAAGAAGACCGTGTTGGCATACAGGCCTTTTCCCGCTCACGCAGCCCGCAAAAACACGGCAATGCAAACTCTGTGATGGGCATACACCCACTCAACTCACTTCTTTCCCTAATAGCAGTGTGTTTTCAGTAAGAGAGACTGAAAATAGCCTGCGCTCAGTTGGCGTCTGAACCTTCAAAAATCTAGCTTTCTTACCAAACCATTGTTCCCTTCATGCATTAAATATATGGCACAGACTCAAGGTCTTGTACTGTCTTATCTGAAAACTGTGTGAAAACAGTGTTTCCTCTTTTTCAGGAGCTTAATTTCCCATGCTTTGTGGCACGTTGTCTTAGCAAGAAATGGAGCTGGAATTTATCCTCATTTGGCTTCTAGACTTGGGATATGTAGAGTTAGGAGATGAAAGTGTCCCCGCCGGTGCAGGATATCCTGTGGTGTTACCATTTGTCTCAAGATGGTTGAGAGGGGGAGTGCAAAGGGGCGGAAACTACCACATCAAGTTGACATTTTGACAATAAAGGGTGATAAGGGATAAAGGCCACCTGCCTTTAATTGCCTTAGGGTCCTTTTGTTTTATCCTTATTTCTCAAAGTCTCTGAAGTGTTTTTGCAGACTAAGCTCTGTATTTAATGTGTGCTCCATCCATATGAAACACTCTTGGATCATATCTGGATCAATATGAATCATTCAAAGATGATTATTTAATGTTTTATCAACATGGTGTAATCTCAGGCTATTTATTGTTATATGCCAAAAGCATGGCACATGTGTGCAGGTTATTTCCCTCAGACGTTTAAATGCTTGTATGAATACTGGTTGCTTGAAGTCGCCATGAATTCAGAAAAATTCTTATTTTTTATGGAATTTGACAGTATTATGAATTATTTATCTGTGTACATCCGTGTTAAAATAATGACAAAAAAGTTTCCTCAATCTTTACTTTAAAAAAATGCTACCTAACTTCTTTTTTTTTATTATTATTCAAAAAACGTCACAGTTTCCTTTAAGCGGCCCTGCATCAAGTTGTCTCAACCAATGACATGGGATGGGGCAGGGCTATCTCTTTGAACCATGGCAGATTAGGGAACGGTCATTATAAAACAGTCTTTACTTCTTTTTTTGGGGCACAGAAAATGTAAAATTTACAGTTCATCATGACTTTAAATTGAACATGTTTGAGTTTGTAAAACACATTCATGTTCCTCTGAAATGTCTTTCCCATGCAACTGATGTTACCAAGGCCACTTAAGTTTCAACCAATGGGTGCTGACAGTGTTTTATGTTTGCATTCAAGTTCCATTCAGATATTGAAAGACCACTTATTTAAAATCAATTCCTGATGGATAAAAACAATTACCCTTGTACCACTCATTTTTCTTTTAATTAACGTTAATTAGACTCTGAAATATATCGTGTTACAGAAATTGTACTGGATGGATTTTCAAGCTGTTAATTGTCATGCAATGTTGGTGTTATTCATACATAAACTGTATGTATATATATATATATATATATATATATATAAATAAATATATACACACATTGTTTTCCCAATCGACTTTACTTATTTTTTGTAATAAAATGCTGACTCCCACTCTCTTTCTCTCTCTCTCTCTCTCTCTCTCTCTCTCCTCCGGCAGCACTTGATGTCATGGGATGCGGGTAAACCGGAGTGTCTTCTGCAGCTGGTGAAAGAGCTGTTGCAGCAGTACCATCAGTACCAGTGCCAGCGGCTTCGTGACAGCTCCCGCCTGCTCTTCGAATATGACAGCCTGCTGGAAGACCCCAACTATGGGCGCAGTATGGAGATCTATGTTGGCCGCAAGAACAGCTGGGTACCAGTGCTGCATCACCTTATACTTCCATTAACATAATATTCAAATGTTTCCATTCAGTGAGGTTTTGCTAAACACTCATCACTTTATGCATCCATCCATTCTCCAAACCACTTGTCCTATGTAGGGTCAAAGGAATGCTGGAGCCTATCCCTTTCTCCCAGACCAAAAGCAGGGAGTCATCCTAGATGGATAGAAAGTATTTTATATTTTATATATAAAGTGTTTAATTAACTAAATTATAAAACAAATTCACATTAGATGGTTATTTAATATATAACGCATCACACTGTCTACTTTTACTAAATCATATGTCTGGAGCACTGGATCACTTAGCTCCACTTCGAGTAAACTGACCTTCTCTTAATGAAATTTCATGAACTAATTGACTGAAGTGGTAATAACCACTCTCTGCTTCATTTAATTCAAATTTTAAAGTCCACCTTTGTAATTCTCTAATTACCGGTAGTGATTTGTTATTTAGCTGACACTTTTTCACAATGCCACTGGGAGTTACAGAGACGTACTTCCTGGAAAGAATTAGATGTCTTATTCATGGGCACATTGATAACTGGTGATGGTTCTTGCCATTAGGGGTTTGAACCAACAACTTTATGTATGTGTTCTTCAGTTTAAATTGCATGCTACATTGTGGCCCACACACAAGACAGTCAGTTCTCGATAAAGTGCCAATTGAATTACACAACCGGTTAAAAACTTACACACACTCCCTCACAAATGGGCACATAGTGGGTTCCGTAATATGGTCTTGTTTTTGGGAAGAGTGTAGTGTGTTAGGCTGTGGGTGTGAATGTGTTGCTTCATGGGCTTCAAGCTTTAAAGGGATGTGGTGAACTGTGGTCTGTGGAATAACAGACTGTTATTAGGAAATGTTTGAGTAATCCTAAAATGATGTAACCCAAGTTATGTATATTATACGATTGTAAACAAGGAGTCATACAGCGAATTACATTAAAAAGTGAAGATGACCATGGCCTACTTACTCTAGAGAACATTTGAAGAGAATTTGAAGTGAACACTCTGGGAGCACAGCATTTCTCTGTCACATGTGTTGCTAAATATGTACTTCACTTCCATTTTAAATTAAATTAAAATTACACAATATTGACTTGGCAAATGCATCAGTACATTGAGGGTACCGTTCTATGAGGGTACTGATCCAACCACCCCTAAATACGCACACGACTTTGAGAGGGACATACAAAACAATGTTAAAAATGTAAGTTTCTTTAATGTAGTTCCTTTAACAGAAATGTAGTTAAAGGATTTGTGGGACAAACAGACTAATTTAAGCCTTGATTCACTGAAAAACATGATATCCACACTAGGTCATATTGCCAACGAAGTAGTGATTTCTTGTTTGTAAAGGAATTGTTTGCAGTGATAGTAATCAAGTCATGTTAGATTTATTTATGAAGCACCTTATACAAAGCAGACTATTTCAAACAAGCTTCATAGTATTAAACTGGAAATTGTTATGTTTATTGTTTATTGTTTTTGGTTATTTTTACAAAATTAATAAATTCTTAAATCGAATTTCAGCATTTAGAAAAATTACAGAATTTAGTAACTAACAGTTTCAGTGTTGAAAGTTCATAATTTTAACAGTGAATAATCAGATTATCACTGAATAATAACTTAAATAAATGTTAAAGGTGCAATAGGTGATTGTCTTCAGAATTTTTTTTTTTTTTTTTGTGCTGGTTGAAAGTCTCTTCACATTCCAATAGTAATGAGTAAAGTAAGTGATCTAAATGTATTTATATGTATTTTTATATTCTGGGTAAGGAGTAGGACTAAAAAATGTTCATCCAATCAAAATATTCGGGCCGAAGATTACAATAGGCAGCCCAAACTGTCTGTCAACATATGTAGATTCGTATTTCTGCGCACACTATTTTCGCAGATAGATACGTCATCAATGTGTTCGCGTGCAGTGTGCTGAGCTGACCTGGTGGTGACAGACAGAGTGAAGATGGCAGGCAAACAACACCAACCTGACCTTGCTGAAAAACCGACGTCAAATGGCCTTGTATCCACTAAAAGAAAGACGTTCTTGGAAAGGGCTTCTGCGAAAAAAAATTGGATCAAAACCGATCGAAAACCACAGTCAATATCGGAGTTGCGTTACTCTGTCCTCATCCGCCATGTCCTCTGCAGTCCCTAAGTGTGACATTTCGGGTACCCTGCCGGCCTTTGTCAACCACTACACTCACATCGGACAAAGTGCTTGTCTCCATAGAGACGTCAGCAGAGCCAAGCACACTGTCATCATGGAAATGATTGTATGCAAGATATATTATTACACACTGACAAGTTTTGCTTGCTACACAACTGAAAACGTGCTACATATAATTCCATTTTTCAAAATGTTTGGAATTGTACCATTATTAAGTACTATACAGATATCTTACCGGTGAATGACTCGTGATATAATGTTTAAATGTTGCCTATGGTCGTCTTTTCGGTGCACGTTGAAAAGTTGCAATCTGGATCAGAATATCCAGATTTGGAAAAGAAAAAAAAACATGTTTTGCTATCCCGAATCAAACAATCCATTTTCCTTTTGTGCAAGATAAGATTGCATCACCTTGATCCAGAACTCTTCAGATTACCAAATCCAGATTACCAGTGCTCTAAATAAACCTACAAATAAGTAGAATAGTCTGTATTACAAACACTTTGTGTTTTAATGTTAATTGTTAGAAACAACTCTTGACTGATTAATCTGTGATGTTTCTGACTTTGTGATACATATTCATAATAGGAAAGTGTATAGTATGTCTTCCATCCATCTATCCATTTTCCAAACCACTTGTTCAATGTAAGATCTCAGTATCTCAGACACATTGCTGGCCCATTGCAGGGCTAACAGTCTATTTAATGTGGCTTTTGCTGCTTTTATTAAGTATTAAGTATTAAGTATGAATCTTTCCCTTTCATTTTAATTTGATAAAAAAGAGCGATAAGGGAGATTCTTCAGAATTGCTTTTGTATTTCATGGCAGACATAAAGTCAGGTGGGTTTTCTACAACGTGGATGAGAAACAATGACAGAATTATTCCTTTAACAAGTTGGTTACTGTGTGAGGAATGTTACCAAATGTCTGTGTGTGTGTGTGTCTGTTCACTGTTTGATGGTGGGATTTTTCTTCTCTCTCTCTCTCTCTCTCTCTCTCTCTCTCTCTCTCTCTCTCTCTCTTTTAGACGGGGGAGTTTTCTGCTCGATTCCTTCTCAAACTCCCTGTGGATTTTAGCAACATTCCCATCTATCTTCTCAAAGTAAGACACATACATCAATACACACTCTTGGGAAGATCATAAACCCCCATATCTTTGATTTGTTTGGAGAAAGGATGTTTGTCTGTTTATCAGTGCATGAAAATTTCTTCACAAAACACTACATGTAAAAGTGCATGTAAGAATAGGTCGCTCTTGTGTGAGCGTTCATTTCTCTGTTCTTGTTTGTGCGTGTGTGTAGGCTGCGAGTTGACTAATCAGCAGCCTGTCACTCCCAATCAACTCTGAGCTGTGTTGTGTCTGCAGGCCCTCTCTCTCTCGCCTCCCCTTCCAGTCACCCTGTGTCTTGCCCTTCCTCCCTTTTTTACATTTTTTTATTTTATATTTCCCCATCTCTTCCGCGCCAACGTGTGTATGTTTGTGCCCATGTGTGCGTGAGAGGGCGTGTATGGCCTCGGGAGGCCCTTGCTCTATGGCCTTTTCCAGTCGGAGCTATGTTTGTCCTCCCCAAGAGAGTCGAAATGATGGTAAACATACGGAAAATAGCAGCCATCATCAGCATCACCATCTCAGCATTCAGTCCCTCAGCAGTACACTACATTCATGCATTGACATGTACAGTTCACTCCCATGGACCATAATGCACAGAAACCCATTTTAGCCACAGGTTAGTGGCCGTCTGTAAGGTCACCAATGTAGAGGTCATTATTCCAAGCTAATTTTTTGTGAATCTTGACATATCGAGACCCAAATATCTTGTTATATTTCATTTTATGATTGTAGGGCTTCTTATTCAAAGAAGGAGTGGTGTATGTATGGTTTAAGCTGGTGTGTATTATTTCTCACTGCAAGCTGTGCAAAACAAAGCTGCAAAAAAGCCAGGCCTCTCAAACTGATTTCAGTTACATTTGGTTTCCAGTTTTCTGTTACCTTGATATCAGGTTCAAGCATGTTATGGTTTTATTTTGTCATCAGCACTTTGATTTAAGCTGCATGTCTTCTGCTGAGATTTTTTTTTAATACAACAGTGTTTGCATAATTTGCCATAGATGGCTTCATGCACAAACCGTTTTCCACAGAAACAACTGACGACCAGATTTAGCTATGTAAGAGGTGCTTGTGAAAAGATAGTGGAATATCTGCCTCTGTACAATGGAAAACCTTTGTAAATTAGCACCTAACTTCGCTTTGAAAAGTAGCCAGAAAAGGTCAAAGGGGTTCACTGGACTATTCAAAAAATCAAACTACCATTGGTCTATGATGACATACAGTAGGTAGATGTACTTTGGGACTCATTGTTTTACATGGGCAATCTTTTCAGGATCATTGGGTCAAACATGTCCATGGCTCTATGATCAAATGCTGTTTTAACTGCTTTTCTCATCACTGTCATTATTGTTGTGTGATAGTTGAAAGGATAGCTTGCAGCAAATAGTTGAATACTCGCCTAAACATTGCTTCCATCACTTATGAGCTGCTTTGGAATGTTCACAAACAGTATACTATTGCTCAGCTATTTCAAACTTCTGTTTACCCTTGAGCAAAGAACAAACTATATCAGGAATAGATCATATAGGGGCCTTTAAGGTTATATTCTGATTATTAGAAATCTATTAAAAGATTAATTATCAAAATTTTGAAGATATATTCACTGCAATGATCTTTCATACCAGAGGAAACTCTAATAAAATGTGTGATTTGAACCACTGTCTGAAATTCCCATTGATATAAGTTATAGTTGACTGATTAAAAAGTACTGGAGCCTGGAGGGCCAATATGCTGCAGAATTTAGCTCCAGTCATAATTAAACACACCTGGAATCTTGCAGGCAAGTGTGTTTGGGCAGGTTAAAGCTAAACACTACAGGACATTGCCCCTTCAGGAGTAGGACACACCTGGCTCAACCGGTAAATGGGCCTTGGTCTATGTAAATGCGGTCATTGGCTTTTGCTTGACAGTACTAAGCAGAGAGAAGAATTGATTTAATTATATATAATATATGACTGCGACACACCATAAAGGTGGAGACACTTGCTGGCGATGGAGAAAGGGCAATGTGATAAATGTTTATCCATGTTTGAAAGTGAGCAAACATCACAGCCTTTTATCACTCCTTTAATAAGTGGCTAGTAGATGACATATTGACTGTTTAAATCAACGTCCCCTCCTCTCCAGGTTTGCCTTTGCCCTCTGCTAGCGGAGCGAGGCCATGCAGGCATCGGTAGGAATGGTGTCGTGTAGCATGATAGTTGCCTGGAGTGTGCCATCTCACTGGTTTTATCTTAGTAGGGTGGACATGTTTACCTTTCCAAATCCACTTGTGTCCCTCAGGGCATCGAGGGCCTGTCATGAGAGTAGTCTGCACTGGTGGTGAGAAATAGAGGGCAATGTCAGTGTTCTAGTGTAGCAATCCTACCAGGTATGAGTGGTTTCTTTCCAGGTAAGGACAAAAAGATTTGCTATTGCTATTTTGTCTTTCTTCTTTTAGATCGACTGTGGGAGTTTGAAGTAGAAGCGCTAACTCAAAAAATATGTAACGTTGCTAAACAGGAATGCTCTGATTTCAGTGCTCAAATAAATGTATAAATTCAAGCTCATTTTAGGCTTCAGAACACAAGGGTCCATCAGTACATACAGGTCAATCCAGTAGATTTAGACTGAGCACTGCTCTTTTGTTGCTCAGTTTAGCGTGGTACCCGTTCAGCTCTAAATGTCAGCTGTCCTAGTTTGCGCAGCCATCGGTGAAGTGAGCTGAGGCTCTGTGTTCGTGACAAGCCTGATCAGTCTCACTCCACTGGAGCCGTACGGGCCGCTAGCCGAGACCTGACTTCCTGTGCAGCGGGTGAGGAGGAGGATTGCTCCGTTGGCCCTCAGGGATACCACCGCCACTGCTGTTGATTATTTTAGACAACTCTGGCGAGTCACGTGCCAGGTCTACAAGTTGCTTTTTGGCTGTTGTTAAAGGGCCAATCTGTTGCTGTTGAATAAAGTCACTATAGTGGAATTAGTGATCGTTTCCTGTTTCTACCATGGTTTTAGTATCTCCAAGGGGCGCTTATTGGAAAGCATGAAAAACAGCAACACAGCACAACAAATCTTGTAATTACAACTTGTATGTTATGCTTACATTGTAAACATGCTTATTTTAAAAATCAGGTTTAAAAACACTGTCTCCGGGCCTGTTTACACGAAGAGTAAAATGAAAAGCAAAACGAATCACTGACGACAGGCCTATTCACACCAGAAATAAAATGAAAAGGCACAACAAATCACAGATGACAGGTTTGTTCATGTCAAGAGTGAAACAAAAAAGCACTCTGCTTATTCACATGCAAAATATAACCCATCTGATACTACACCATAGGCGTAGGTTTACATTTGAGCTCGGGGTGGGTCAGACTGAGCCAGTCGATTTGGTCAGTCACACTTATTTACACATATATTTGAGCTTTTCTGTAACTAACCAACAAATTCACACTCAGTGTACCATATTTAAGTGATTTTACTATGAATACAAAGATCAGCAGCAAGCATATAAAGTTATCATGGCAACCAGATACATTGCTAGGTCTGTTCTTGCCATGTTAAACTTGGCACATTGAAAAGAATGCAATAAAAACATGTTTGTTAGCATGCTCTCAAAGTAGGCCTTTATTTAAGCAAATCAAAGAATGAATTACCCATCTGCTTTAAACAGACGACGTTTGGGCATCATTCAAGTTAAACACACAATGGTTAACACACAAAATTTTTAAGGAATCCTACTGAAAACATGATTAACAGTTCATGTTTTAATATGTGTGTTTCGGTTGGTTCTGTGTAAATAACATTTGAAAGTATATGATCCTGAGACAAGGTGAACATGGTTGTATCACCTTTATGAGACTATTGGGAGTCATCAACCATGGCATCCTTGCTTTATCACCTGAATAATTTTGGTTATATATATTTGCGTTTTCATTTGTTGTGCCGAATACGCACTGTAAAACGGCTTATTGAATGCTCTGATTCTCGTATGTTTTTTTTTTCCCAGTATATCCACTCCCTACTGTACCTTCAGACTGCCACATTATATTCATCAGCCTCCCTGCCCTTCCTCATGCCACTTCAACTTAAAGACTTGGCCAATTAATTTTACTCTAATTATTTTCTAAGTACTTTTCCTTCTTGATTTAAGTGCGCTCTTAACATCAGTGACGGCAGTCGCCAGAGTGCGTCCAGGGAGAAGCTGGCCCCGAGGTCTGTGCCTTTCAGCTTTCTTCCATTCCCCAGCCTCATTTATGCAGGAGACGCCCTCATTTTAATGTTCTCTTCTCTTATTCCCATTCTCTCATACAATCCTTCAATTAGATCTTAAGATGTATCTGACAAACCTTTTGCATATAAAGGGTGTTGTATTTTCACTTTAAAAACAAAAAGATGAAAAATTATAAGAAATGTAACATCATCATTAAACTCTTATCCAGCAATTAATTTCAAGGCTGTCTGTGCCAGTTAAAATCTTGATAATTATTTCAATTAACACAAATTAAAAAAAATGGCAGGGGAAATGTTTTTCCCCTCTCTGTGATTTGTTTTTCTCTTTACCATGGCACATGAACGGCATACAAGGTCAAGATCATTAGGGTAGAAGTTAATAAACATTGTCATGCGCTTTTGTTCAACTGCCCTGGGCATGGTTTGATTTTAAACTGGGATAAGCATTGGATATATCCAAGAGAAATGGAAAGTGGGTGTGAAACAGAAAGAAAGAAGGAGAGAGACATTCAAAACATGATTGAAGGCTTAAGATTTAATGAATCGGTTTTAACGTCAGTAGCATAGAAACCCCCTGCTGCATTAAGCACACATTGAATTAGACCATGAATTTCCTTGACATGGGCACTGGTTGACGTCACATACTCTGTCATAGGCACAAATTACCCAGATTGTTCTCTGTATGTTTAATTTGTAGTTCATATGGACGTTATGTAAACCTGTATGTGAAGATTCACTCATTTTGATCATAGACATTGTCACTCATTTTATCTTTCTTTCTCTAACTCTCTCCTGGTTTTCTGATAGACAGATTTATTGTTTATTTACACATCATTTAGACATTTATTGTTAGGCAGCATTACTACCTAAATAGAATATTCTGTTTTTTGTTTATTTGTTTTTTTACACTGTGTTTTACTAACTTATTCACATCGTATCTAAACAGGTCAATATGTATGGCAATCTGGAAATCCATGTTTTTTTCCAAAGGTTATTGTCCGAGTAAAGGGCGTTGCACACTATTAACATTTAGGCCAACATCGGATTTATTCAGGTGTGGCTCGGATGTTAAAACCTTGAGAACTAAATGTGTGGTTTATAAATCTAAGGTGGAGCACTAAGGAATTTAGGTTTTTTTTGTTTTTTTTCTGTTGATGTGGATGTAGTTTTCTTAAAATACTGATAGTAGGATTAAGACAAAAGTATTATTAAACAGTTTATATACAGTATAATATTTTCAGTCGTAATATGATTTAAAGATAAAAACAAGATTTAGGTTTGTTATTACATAAAAAAGATATATATATAATTTTTAATTGTACAATTAATTCGTTTTTTTAAATGAAAAAACATTTTCTGGTAAATGACATGTAACCTTTTCTGGAAGAAAATTATTTCTATGTCTTTGGTTGTTGACGTCAAAAACTGGGCATGCAGTCCAACTCTGTGTTATATCCATAGTATAGCATTTAGGCCCAAATCCATGTGTCACTTGGTAAATGATAACTAAATGCTAACAGGGACAAGTTTACACGTTATAATCCCATTCTCAAAAAACAAGAAAATGTAACCCAGTAAAAAATATGTCTAGTAAATTGCACTTCTGTTGTTTATATACCTAAATTAACATTTTTTCTAGTTTGTCTGTTGTTGTATGTTAATAATTTTGTATTATTGGGGCATTGCAGTTCATAATGAGGCATTTCAGTTTTTGATTTTACACTGTTATGTGCAGTATCTAGTAGGGATGCACCGATACTGATCGGCCGATATGTTTGCACGTTTTGTCAGTAAAGCATCCCTCAGTATTGGTGCATGCCTAGTATCTAGTAAAGATGTTTCATGTTGTTGCATAGTACACCATGTCTGCAGTGTTGCTAAACTGCCAATCTTGTTTTAGTTGGCCTTTAGATCCAGGATTGGTTCACTGACTAGATCTTCACACATTAAACTCTTGGTAATATTGTGAGATCTGAAAAATGCAAGCTGCTTTCCAAAAGGCAATTTACTGTGAAGAAAAGAGCTTTGTGAAATACATCACACTGATATCTGTGACCAGAGAATGTAAAGATGTAAACTGTGATGTGAATTATACCCCGGACCACCTCTTTAGGTGGTTCTTTTACACAATCATAACAAAATCACTAGCGTGATATAACCCTTAGGATTTAGAACCTCTTCTCAACACCCTTGTATTAAAAACTTCACCATGGGGAATTTGATTTCATCAGCCCTGAATAGCAGAATTGATTAATCTTATTTACTTAATATTGATTCATTAAGTATTGATATGTTAGAGAGGCGTATTACTGTAGCAGTCAAACTGTGAAATCATAAGAACTGTTCCTCCCCAGCTGACATCAGACGTGCTTCATCTGCAGCGTGCTGTGTTAAAGGTCTCTGAATTTAGTTGACTCTTGTGCATGTCAAGCACTTACATACAGGAGTCTTAGACATGGAATATATTCATTTTACATTTGTATTTTTTTTTCGCAAGCACATGCAATAGTTTTCTAGCTCATCTCTCATCTGTTGTGCACGTTTATTTATACTGTATATCACTTATAATACATATTCTGTTCATACACAAATGAACAGCAGGTCATATTAAAAAACACAAGGGTCTTTTGACTAAGGACATCACAAATCATTTTGCCAGGTGAACAATGTTATTTGCTAATTCCAATAATTGTTATATATTGTCAAATACATTATATATAATTACTAGTGTTTAAGACTGAATAGCAAAACATCCAAATGAACCACATACTTGAGTTACATTCTTCATTTTTGTATTTGTTCCATCTGAATCAGAGTTTTTTTCTTTAAGTCAAGTCACTTTTATTTATATAGCGCTTTTAACAATACAGATTGTAGCAAAGCACTGAACATTATCAAATA
>JAUMHE010000069.1:19643416-19657566 GCA_032359235.1 Enteromius mattozi | reverse complement strand
ATGTTTATCAGTACATTACAGAAAATAATGAACTTTATCACAATATGCTAATTTTTTTGAAAAGGACCTGTATATATATATATATATATATATATATATAAAATGAAGATAGCCTATAAATATTAATATGGCAAATTTAATTGTTTGTGCGGAGAGTGAAGCTGAAATGCGCTTTAAAGGACACGGAGGCACTTGCATTTTTTCTTAATAAGAATGGAAAATTAAAATGCCCTTCTTTTTTTTCATAAGGGTAAGAGTATAGCCTATTATTTCGGAGCTGCAAAGAGTTTTGTTTGTGTGCACTCACAATATCAACAAAACCTTTTTTTTAATAGGCTAAAGAAAACACACAGGGTGGCTTTCTGCAGTCTCGATCTTGAGCAGGAACTAAATATTACAATAATAAAATCATGCTGTTGGTGAAGTTAATGTAAAAAAAAAAAAGACTGTAGCATCCAACCTGTCATTCTTAACACAAAAGTAGGCTTAGATGTGTTTGATACTCTAATTGATCGATTTAATGAGACATTCGTTTGTATTAAATTGTTCTGATTTATTTTATTTTCAGTATGCATTAGAATGTTTATTATCAAGTGAGGATTCCCCGTCATTCCTATATGGCAGCCAGTTTGTGCTGGCTCGCTGAATAAAGGCACACAAGCGAGTCATTTTGAAACATCAAGACAAATAAAATCAAGAAAAAAAGACGAAATTAATGAGCAGTGAGTAAACGCAGTGGAGGTTAAAGAGGAGGAAGAATAGGTTTGTAGTCCACACTGCCATGTCTTGTTGTTGTGATTTCCTGTTTACCTCACAGACTCATTTTCGAATCAAAATGACAGTGGGCTGAATAAGGCGTATAAAGCAATAAACAAAAGCTATCGCTATCCATGTATTTAGTTTTTGTCTGCCGTAATTGGTTTCTATTGCTCTGTCCTTCAGTAGCCACAATAACAGTGAAATCTCATTGGTGCACAGAGCTGCATTTCAAACATTAAATAGATATTTGTATGATGCCACAGCATTTCAGCGTGGACAGGAAAATTACTTGCTGAAACTGTTTGGACACATTTAAGCATTTATTTGCACTTGTTCATTCTCTTAGTCCATTTCTCTTTCTGTTTTTTTCTCAGAATTTCTTTCTGAGACTCATGAAACACGTTGTTGAGTGCCCACATCTTGTCAGTGATCTCTCAGCGCCTCAGAGGCGTATCAATCTGAGCACCTGACGTCTCCTCTGAAACAGCACCCCCGACCGGCTCTCCCCACTCCAGCAAAGCTCAGATTAGGAGAGAGCAGAGTGACATAAAGCCCCTTTAACTGCGGCCTACACCCACCATTCAGCTTTATGCCAGCAGCAGCACGGAGCTTTTGGCTGCTTGTTTGTTTATGTGTTCTGCGCTGCATGTGGAGTCTCTATCCTCTCATGTATTAGCACCGCTGTCGAGATATGTCAGGCTGACTGAAGAGGTCACGTCAAGAACTTCATTTCTGCCGAGATGATGTTGTTAAAAATATTGCCATTTACTGTTGACTGTTCCTGGGATTATGCACTATTTGGAATCAGAGAACTGAGTGACACATAAGCAGAGAATGTTTTGGAAAGTTCCTCTTTGCTTTGAGAAAGCATGCGTAGGACTTTCTTGTCTTCCTTTGATAGAGAGTTTTTCTCTAGTGTGGCTGCAATATTTTGAGAACTGTTTGCCCAACACAGTATGTTGAGTCATGTGATGACAACTGCAGTGCCATACCACCTCAAGAACACTCATAATCTCATTGGCACTCCATGTCCACTCACTCACTCGCTTGTTGAAAGAAAAAAAAAAGCATGTTCACGCCTTCTATTGCTGTGCAAACATGGACAAATGGATCCGACAAGAGTGTTATGGAGGAGACTGTGGTATGACATCAACGGCTATGACTGTAACACCCTTCATTAAGATGACATTCAGAGTATAATTAACTGCCCAACGGTCGAGTTGCTTCAAGTGGTGTCTCTCCATTGGCCTTGTGTACTTTCTTCCTGTGTCTACAAAAATATATATACAAGTATGTTTAAATTAATTATGTGCAGAGAATAAATGAAGTAAATAAAGTCTTGCTGATTTTATGAAAGTCCAAACTGTTGTTAGTTAAAAAAAAACATTGCGACTTGATGCAATGTCTGAGCAGTCATAGAACATTTAATTTTAAATGTCTTTCAACCAAGCTCAATTTATTCATTTATACCACTTTTCTTTATTATTTCAGTCAGAGTTTGTTTGTTGAACATAAAAAGTGATATACCTTTTAATGGCTTGTGGGAACTCTTGTTCTAAATGTTTACTTGGTCAACGTCCCAATGATATCCATGTTTTACTCAGCTTTTCTTTCAAGTTGCCAAATAATGCAGTATAGCTGCCAAATAATATTGTTTACGACTAGTCATAGGGAAAGAAAAACAAGTAAGAGAAAATATCTAGACATTACTCTGTGTGCACCTGTGTGATCAAAGCAGATTCTTATATATGGCACACTGTACCCGATTTGAGACACTCCCTGCTTTGTGCGTGACTGTAGAGCATTTCATGCCAACGCCAGTAGTCGTAATTTGCAGGCGGATTGAGCACTCCAACAGTAAACACTGACTCAAGCCCAAGGAATCTTAAGAGCTTTGAAGTAATTGCAGGTTCCTTCTGAAACTGTTTCTCCACCATCGCTCGGCCATCAGAAACCAGAGCCGCACTACAGCAGACATCTGTAAAAAGGGAAATAAACTGCCAAACACCTCTCTCTCTCTATCTCTCTCTCTCTTTCTCTCTCTCTCTTTCTCTATTTATGGTTTGTTTAATCTCTGGTTTCAGATTCATTAGCTTTGTCTGTGGTTTTGTAGCATTCACTAGTTTTGTCTACTGTTATACAGCCAGTATATGTGATTACTTTATATTTCTTATTTATCTTATCTAACATTATCTATTTTATATATTTATATACTTATATAAAGTATATTTGCATGTGAGTAAATAATGTCAGTAAAGAAGGCCCAGAATGTCATAGCAATTAGGAGAACACATCCAAGCAACTGCAAAGAAACATGCAAAAACACCCACAAACCTTTGCAAGATTTTTGCATGGGAATGTGTGACTTTTATTTTCTTTAAAAGATGTAAAAATCCAGCTCACTCACTTTAATGTATACAATCTTTGGCATAATGTGCGTCAATAATGGTTTGCTTTTTCTTTCCCTTGACATTCATAATGTTCACCTGTGCCTTTTTATAGCAATAAAGCTAGCAAAATCTCAGCAAAAACTCAGCAGAAGTCTGTGAACCTTCGAGAATGCCACAGCTTCATGTTTAGCTGAAATACCCCTGACATTAGCATCACTTTTATTCAGAGTGTGACGAGTAAAAAATAAAAATAAAAAACGGGGGGAAAAAGAAAGATAATTGATGGTTTGAAGATCTTTAATGCAACAAGCGATGAAGAACTGAAAAGAGCAGCTAAGCCCATCACTCTGACAAACAATCAGGCTGCTGTTTAAGAGGCCAAATTATAGGTTGTGCTGGGCCTGAGGATCAAAATAAAATGTCAGAGGAGAAGTTCACAAACAAGAGTCAAATTGGTTGGAAAGACAATGGATCTGAGCAGTCTGTTGGCATGGGAGCCAAGTAAATAAGTAAAGATTTTGGTCCATGAAGTCTCTCCATGAAGGTATTTAGTTTACTTTAGTTTATAGCTTTATTAATCCCCTTGGGGCAATTAGTTCAGACTTCTGTGGTGCTTCAGTATACAACCAACACTAAACACACACATACTCAAAATACACCAAATACAAACAACAATTGGAAAAATTGTATGTTGTTTCTAATTTGTATACCTTTTTTCCTTGGAACACAAACATAAAATCATATGGCCTTTTAATGGGGTATTTAGTGTATTTTATAAGGGCATTTTTTTTTTAAAGCCTGACAGTCCACTCCATGCTATTGTTATATCTGACCAGTCGTAAGGGTCATTTTTTTTATATATATCATCTGAAAGCTAAATAAACTTTCAATTGATGTATTGTTAGGAAATGACAATACTTTGCAGATATGTAGCTATTTGGAAATCTGGAATCTGAGGGTGCATAAAAATCTAAAATCGGCATAAGAAAATTGCCTTTAAAGTCAGTGCATATTACTAATCAAAAATTATGTTTTGATATATTGACGGTAGAAAATGTACTAATCTTTTCTTAATACCCTAATGATTTCTGTTATGAAAGACTATAATCAATTAAAAATCTATCATTTTAACCCATGCAATGTATTGTTGGCTACTTAAGTCAAATATGTAAAGACCAGCCAGGACCTTTTGCTAAATATTCTCTTTTTTTGTGAGAATATTCACAATGGTGAAGAAATTGACGAGGGTGAATAAATTACAACAGAAATCTTATACCTAATTAATGTTACTGCTTTTATTTATTTATTTTTGTATAATTTTCTGCAGATAATGAAATTGTTTCTGTGTGTTTTAGTAGGTAGAAAGATTTTATCTCGGCAGTCCAGCCTTGGGTGGTGTGCCAAAAACATTACCCGTAATACAGGAAAGGAACAGCATTTTTGCTGACTCCACATTTACACATCCGGTGTGTGTCACAAAGTGGGCGTTTGTGGTTGCAAAATCATAGAAATGTGTAGACGTGTTGGCTGCCAGCCATCACAGTAAAGAACAAGTACCAGGTGATCATACTTCTAAAATTAAGGATACTTTTGTGTCATTACAGGGATCTAGCTGCATTATTCACACCTTTCTATATGCTATTAATGTTTCAATAGTCCGTGATTATTGTGATTATACACAGTCGCCTTCATAAATTTTGACTATTTCTATCTGCAGTATATTGATTATTACAGTATAAAAGCCAGGTCATACATAAGCAATGTATTATTACTAGGTGTTAAAGTTAACCTTTATGGCTTAATCCAGGATATTTGTTCATGATGTCTCATTTGATTTGTCATGTGTATTGTCTTATAATTCCATGACAGTAATCATACTTAATTAAACATTTTGGACATCATAACCCAAGTCAGACCACTGAACCCAGTGCACACCCATTAGACATTTGCCCTGTAAAAGGTTTTGCTTTAATCCCATGCTTAATGCTTGCTTGTTCAGGCAATTTTAATATCACCATTATAAGATACAACAAAGTACTCATAATTTTACTTATTAAACCTGACAAACCATATTGTTTTACATCCAGTGTAAAACGCTAGTCTGACTCTTTATGTGTAGCTATATATATATATATATATATATATATATATTTATATACATAACAATCTGCAGTATATAGTATAAAAATATAGGAAATATGATAATACTGTGAAATATTATTATAATTTAAAGGACTGTTCTATTTCAATTGATTTTTAAAATGTAGTTTGTTCATGTGGTTCATGTGGTTCAAAGCTGAAACTTTACTTTAGACTTGGATGTTACATGATTCTAAAATTCTGATTTGCTACTCAATTATTATAAGTTCCCAGTCATAAATAATGATTTTATTATTATGAATGTTGAAACAGTGCTTGCTAAACAGCATTTATTAGAAATATTTGAAATTATGAACATGCACTGTCACTTTTGATAAACTGAATGTGTCTTTGCTGAGTAGAAGTAGTAATTTATTTATTTATTTTACTTTACATTTTAAAATTTTACTTACCCCAAAACAATGTTAATGGTAGTGTTTTGAATGACAAATGTTTCTTTAGGACTTAGTATGAGTGATTATAATAGAATTAGAATGTTTTCTTAAGGATCATGTGACACTGAAGACTAGAGTATGCATACTAGAGTATGCAGAATGCAGAACTTTCATGGTATGATGGTATTTACCATCACAGAAATAAATTGCATATGAAAATTAAAAATATTAAATAATATTAAAAATATATATAAAAAATAATATATTTTCAATTGTAATATTATTTCACTGTATTAGGGTTTTTTAATGCATTTATTTAATCAAAAATGCATAATTACTTCAAACCTTTGACTGGTATGTGTTTTTGCTCATATGATGCAAGTGTTCTTGGTGGTTATAGTACGTTGCTATATGATTACTAGGTAATTTGCAGTCAAAAGAACCCATTTTATGAGATTAATAGATGGCATTATGGTTTGCCTGAGTCAATCCTTTATTGGAAGCAGTATGGGATTTTTTTACACTTATTAAATTGTCCATGAGATGCGTGCAAATCTTAATACTTTGGGTTAAACTTAAGTATCAACAACAGGAAAGCCTACACTTGCCTTAGCAGGCTTCACTAAACCACTAGTTTGCATGTGATTGTCATTAAGAGGGCATAATGGTAAGACGCTATCACATGTATCTTTTGGATAAACATCTGGCAGCCGTGCTGCTTTGAATAGGCAGCGAGTGAGAGAGTGATAAAAACTGCATAAAACATCAAAAAGAGACCTACCCAGTCTCCATGTGGCTCTGAACTTAAAATTCACAGACTTCAGCCCACCACCCCACCACCCCCACCCCCAGCCCACAAATACAAGCAGACACAGCTGAATCTCTGGTCTTAGCGTGTAAACTCGCTATTATCACTGTAAGGGGCTGCATCAGCTAATGAAGGCCCATCCATTCTGTTATAGCCCCTAGGGAAGAATGGTGCTCCCAAACTCTCCAAATGGTGGGTGGCATCCTGTTTGAAGTAGATATTGCAGCAGTCTGGAGGGTGGATGTCGGGCACCTGCTGCTGTCTGTGGGAGGGATGAATAGAGAAGCGTCATCTTTGCTGATCACAGAGCTTGTAAACATGCACACTTGATGCAATGTTGCTGTCTGGCATAATATCCCCAAAAATCTTACTTGTGAAAAATAATCATAGCATGGTAGGACATGCGGTCTAAATGTAGTTTATTAATAGGGCTGTCTTAAAAGATAATATAGTAACAACAAAGCATAGCTCTACCAACATGAGGTGAAATTAACACTTTTACAAGTAAAACATCAACAACTTTCATTCCTCTTGACACAAATAATGATTACTGGCCGATAAGAAATTAATAAAGACTTGTTTTCAAACAGTTCTTTTCACAATACTTATGTTATGCATGATTTGTAAACTTAATTCATTTTGGTGTTTGCATCACATAACCAGCCCCATATCTATGGGTCTCCTAGCATAGTAAGCTTGCTTGGTAGGTCACCTAGTAGAGGATTGAAATGCGGGGCACAAATGTACAAGTCACAAGCTCAAAGGTCAATGTACACACTGCAGCTAAATTAGATTGTCAGTTCACTTTTTAGTGCTTATTTCGAACCTTGACTCCTTATTGTTACTAGATCTTGCTAGAAAAAAGCCCTTAATAAACTGAAATAAATCCAAACATTTAATACTGAAAATAAAACAATACCTACCTATCACGACCTTTCAAACATATACAAAAGCTTTAACCTTTTAGTTCCACTCACCAGACATTTCATGTCACATTTTTTATGTTGATTATAAGGGACATTGTTTTAAATAGTAAACTTTGCTAAACGAAGGTGGCAGTACAGTACAGTTATTGATATTTTTTTTTTTTTTTTTTTTAAATCTTACATTGAAAAACAAATATACAAGGTGCAGAGGGTTCTTAACATTGTGCTATTCTGTGGAACTTTCTGTGGAATTCTACAACCACATGTAAGCCATTTTCTTTCTGTTTTCCTTTTGGAGCACTATGAAACTGTTAATGAAACTAATCAGCAGGTTTTTGTTTATTTAATTATTTATTACATTTCTGTAATGATTTTAAGGGGAAAGGGGGGATCAATTCTGTGGAATAGATGCTAAAATGCCAGAACTTTTAAGTTAGCGGTGCAGGAAATGTGTGGAAATATGCAGAGGGTTTTGTAGAGTTATGTATATGCTAGTCTGTCAGATTTTTACCAGCAACACGAAACGCAAACCAAATTTAAAATGTTGCCTGAGTCTCTAATAAAGTCTGCCTAGGTCGTGCTGTTTATTGAACCCTCTGCTGAAGCCAAAAGCAAATTTACTGACAGAACAGAGGGAATCTTGACCTTCACAACTGTTATTGCCACAAGCAATTACAGCAAATGCTTATTTTTTGTACCATTTGTCTTCCTCTCCTCCTTCCCTCCTTGTGTTTGAGCTAACAGTTGTTTCCTTTGCGCAACGTGTTAACTAATTAGATTAATTAATCAAGGTTAATTAATCTGAGAAGCAACGACTGACTGAACAGAGGGCACAGCAGAGGGGTAGGCTCGCACAGCACTCTATGCGTGAACCCGACATGCGCACACACATTCAAGACGAGAGAAAGACAGACCGTCTTAGCGGTACTTAGAAAAACACCAGATCTGTGAGGAGGAAAGGGGATCTTTTTCGAAGCTGAGACTGCTTTGAATAAACCACAGGAAATCTGTGACAAGGAAACAGCAGAGCTGTAGAGGTGCCATGTAAGCTGTTAGCGATAAGATACTGGAAAGAGAGACCTTTACACCATAGTCGTGTGGGAGATGGAAACACGACAGTAATTTACTGTAAGCACAGGGCTGGGAGGAAGACATATCTATAGCTGCATAAAAGATTAGGGACAATTGCCTCTCGTCTTAGCATAAAATCATTGTTCTGTGGTCATGCTGCTTATTTTTTAATGTAGAGGACAGGCAATCACTTTGCACTCTTGGGCATGTAGTTAAACCAGTGTCATCATTTGAAACAGGGAAAATTGTGAAAAGGAAGTTACTCAGGAATTAAACAGCTGTATTGCATCATGTTACACTTTCAATGACAGATAACACTCCCTCAGATTCTGATCATATCTTTTCTGGTTCTGAGGAAAATTACAAATTAGGGATGTAGTTTAGGGTAAAACCAGGTTAAAGGTCAGCCTTAAGTCATTCAAAACCTGTGTGACTTTCCTGCTTACATAGAACAGGAAAGGAAATGTGAATATGAAAAAGTGGTATTTTAGTAGAAAGTAAATTTAGCAGATAGAGAAAATGCACCCACAAACCTTTAATGCATTATTTAATGTTTAAATAATACATTAAAGGCATCATTTAATTATTATATTAAATTTTAGTTATTATTTATTAATAATTTCAAACATCTTAATTCATGACCAGTTGAGTAGAATCATTCAATCATGAATTCATAGGTCATTGGTATTATGACATCCCTTGAGTTAAAAATACAGGTAGATAGTATGACTCCTGATTGACTGTGGTTGCCACATGATTTGTTGTTGTTATTCAGTTATCAAACTAAAACATGAAAATGCATTTATTTGCAGTGCAAATTATTTAGAATTTAGAATTCCATCAATCAGTCACATTTTGCATTCATGAGACTTAATAAGCAATTCATTAAAAATTAAAAACTATATATTTTACATAATCTTGCAAAATCAGATCTTGACCAAATGTTCCCTTTCATGGTTTGTACTGTTATGCTGTAGACATTTATAAATGTGTTACAATTTATCAGTAATAACATTCCTTTATTTATTTTTCTTTTTATATTATTTGGAAGCTTTGAATCGTACACACTCAAACATAAAAGCACCAAGGCTTTAAATAATAAAAAATGGTACGTATGTAGATAAGCAGGAAACACACACTCTTATGGTTACGAGATTATTGCTGGTTTTAAGGGCAGTTTTATATATGTGCAGTAAGCTTATTATTTTATTTTGACAAGGGAATTCTGAATGGAAACAATTAAAGAAGGCTGGACAAAGCCTAACCCTGAAAAATATTACAGTTGACCTAATTGATCTTAAAGATCCTATGAACCGCCCTGATGAAATCCTTGTTCAGCTGAATATATATTGTGTTTTTCTTTTTTTTTCCCTGTGGTCATATGGCTGTCTTTATTATTCTTTATTAAGTCCTTTTTATTTTCATAAATCCCCAGGCAATTGGATACAACCCCAAATGTTAATTCATGTTAATTCATATTTAATTTTAAATTAGGTCTAAAATTGTGAAAGATAATCTGCTCTTTTTGTTTCCACCATGAGAAGGATGGAAAAGACTTCATAAATTTAACCACACAAGATTAATCTTACTGAAGTCAATATACTGCACTTTAACCAGAAAATGATTTAAATAGCCTCATCACATCATCCTGTATCACTAAAGATCGTCTACTGATCATGAAGTCATACCATGGTATATGATCTAATTTTTATAGGTTATGCATGTATGTAAGAATGATTTGCATTAATTATACAAAATTGATATTACAAAATACATCTGATCTCACTTTTAAGCCCCGGGAAGATGTGAATGTGAGAAGAAAAATAGTTTTCCTTTCACCCTTAATGTGTATCAGTTTGCTTGTTTCAAAGAGGAATCTTGGACAAATTGACAGATTGTTGTTTGTCTTCATTATGTTGATTTTAACATTCTTATGTCTATCTGTCACAATAGTTATAACAACAGCTGATCTATTATTATTAGTATTGGTATAAATAGGCAGTTTTTTCAGACAGATTTATTGTTCTGTGATACATTTCTGTGTCATGCTCTTACTCTGTTTTATTTTGTTTGTTCCATTCTTACAACACATATAATGTATTATTATTTATTGATTATTGTTATTGTTATTGTTATTGTTATTGTTGTTGTTAGTTCAAGTGATTTTATTGTTGGACAGCTCAGCTAGATTATTTTTAATGCAATATTGATGTATCTGTTTCTCATTTGTCTGTGTGTATTTGTTCCAGTTAAAATGTCACGGGACCCCTCTTAAATAGAGTTTCTTAATATTGTTGTGGTGGCCAAGTCATTCTTTCAAGTGCTAGAATAAATATGACCAAATTTTAGTCACGTGCCCCTGCCGTCTCTTCACTGATGAGATAGCAATTACTCACATTGACTTGGTGTGTCATGAGTACCCTGCTGTGTTGACACTTCTCAGACAGGATCATACAAGCACAAAAAATGAGGACATCACCACGCCGCTATCACAACTGCATGCCCCAAGTGCAAAGCTTGTGACATTCTTCTGGCAACATATGATATGCATTGATGACAAGTTATCTTTATGGATGCATCATACTGCGTAATGAATGTGGAATATTGTTTTGCCTCTCCAGAGATGGGTGGCAACATCAGGGATGAGATGGCTAGTGAAGTGTGGGAACTTAATACCTTTATGGGTTTTAATACTTTTATGTTTTAATGCACCTTTAATACCTTGTTAGCTTTGGAGTCATTGTGTAAACACTCCTGCAAACATTAGAATGGTTTTACTTACTAATTGTAAAAGTATATCGAGCTAAAATTTCACTCATAGATATGCTAACGTTGTCTACTGGCAGCTTTATTAGAAATGGAAAAAGTATTCCACTTACAGTTTATATAGTTTATAGGATACAGCATGATACTTGTTTAAAAAAAAGTATTTAAAAGTTATGTTGCGAGAGACATAAAACAAGTGTCAGTCATTGTTGTTGACCTCCTTATACTGCCTTTATGTGCATGACACAATTATCATTAATTCATATTTGCCCAGCATACATTGATGATGGATATTTTGTATATATTTCTATATTATGCTAATATGCTGTTCAGAACTTATACATCTTTACAGTTCATTATTTACCAGTCTTAGTGCCAAATCTCAGTTTGATATGCAATGTTTGTGCATCAGTGAGGGGTCTACGTTTATAACTAGCTTAAAGCATGTCAGTCTGCCCAGCTGCCTCTTTGCATTTATGCAAGAACACCTGCTGTCTACTTGAATAAGGAAATAAAAACAAAAAAACATTAACAGTGACAACATAAAATAAGCTTCAATGCCTCAGATCAGGCCATAATTGTATTTGTAGAATGGTCAAGTTCATTTCAGAAGATGCAGACAAGTTCACTTTAAAAAATAATTCAGTGACTATAAATGTCACAATAATAAATAACTACCATAACATCTCTAAATGACAAATTAAGCATGCCAAATTTAATTGTATAAAATATGCATCTATTATTTAGGTTTTTTTCACAAGTAAAAACTTGTATTTGAATAACAGATTTTTGTTCAGTTTCATTCAAAATATTGAGAATGGAGTTTTGAGGACTAAAATTTTTTAGTACAATAATTATGTCATATCAGTATTCACTAATCTTCAATTAGCAATATATTATTATTGAAGGAGATTTGTAAGTGTTTAATGTTCTGTTTTATTCTTGATTTATAGGGTTTTCTGTTATGATGCCATGTTGGTGGAGAGTAGAGCCTGGTGTTAGGTTCAAAGACATGAGGACTATGTAAATCATTTATTTAATTTACCTTTTATCTGTTATGGTACCAAGTGTAGTTGTTCAAATCACCTAAATGTTTTAATTACATTTACTCAATTCACAGATTTTACATAACATTTTACGTATAAATAAATTTCACCAAAATAATCACTGTTTTTAAAGTGTGGTCTGACAGTTTTTTTATATTGTTATACCTCATCATCGCGGTATAACAGTTTTTTCCACGATTCCAATCATCGATGTACCTGGGTCACAGCTTGTGTGTGTTTAGAAAAAGATGTAGACACGTGTGCCACTACATGTTTTCACCGTAGACCACAACTCATGGCTCAATATCAAGCAGCTGTTGATTGTCCTCTGTGAGTCACACACTGCTGCCATTTCCAGGCACTGCTCCCTTTTCAAACTGCTTGTGTGTTTTGGAGAGTGGGTGTACACTTTCCCTCTATATGTTTTCTGTTTTCATTTGACTGCCTCTAGCTACCTGAAGTCATTTCATTCTCATTTTAACTCACAGAAGCCATTCTGTTCTTTGCTTTGTTCCATATCCAAAAGACTTAAAAGTCTTTTAAGACTTAAAAGTCTTTTAAGACTTTTTTTTGTTTTTTCAATTTCTACTGCAATATGATAGCACTGAAAACAAATTTTGTTTTCCGGCACTACTTGAAGAGATTTCAAATAACAGAGAAAGATGTGGGGTGACAAGAAGCTTGCTTTAGATTATGAAATTCCAGTATTCAAGCACTAGAAACATGAACCGTCATCCCTTGTTTGTCTGTTAGCCAGCCATGCTGATAGAGGCTATGTTCTTTGGTGAATATGTTCTCAGACTGTTACTAGGTAGACTTAATACTTGTGGTTGTAATTTTTTTAATTCATTTCAGTTGTTCCCAGTTAATTCATCATGAAGCTCACTATTTTCACAAGATTATTTAGTCAAATCTAGACTACAAAAACTAGATAAAAACTTATTGTCTTTATTGTATCATTTGATTAGATGGGTCATCTGATCAGTGGTAGCAGCTCTCCTGACACTTACCTCAGCCACCACACCCATTTGAAATAGTATTTGGCTCAAGCACGCACACACCCCTGAGATACAGACACTATGGCCCAGCTGTGTTCTCCACCTTGGAGGGTGTGCCCAAATTGTTAATATGTTCCACAATTCTCCTCTGTCCACCAAAAAAAACTCCCCGCCTATTTATGTAACACACCTCTTAAAATGTCTTAAGTTAATCAGTGATTGGCTCTTTTTAGTTTTCATTACCTTTCAGGAAATATTTTATCATCTGTAATGTGCTGTGACTTTGCGTGCTTTGCGTTAATTGCAACCACATCAAGGATGCAGAATATTTGACAGTGTCAAAGTACACACATTACATTAGTCATTTTCAAATAACATTGCGATTCACTTAACTGTTCAGTATAATTTTTGTCACAAACACAGATGAAATCTGTCCATGTGTTGCTGTTTTGAACATAGAGATTGTCTGTCACATTTTCAGTACCTTAAATCTAGAAATGTTTGTCAGGTTTATATGGGTTGAGACAGCTGCCTCTGCTATCCTGATGGTCTGCTGTCAAATTGTTGCTTCAGGTAAAATATTCCTGCCATGAAAATATTTTGGCCATCTCATTTGGGCATCTCTTCAAGTGGGCATGACACATAGGCAGAAAATTATCTTTCTAAAATCTTGTCAATAACAATAATTTAATAAGCTGAAGTTATAATTGTACACTGTAAAAAGTAATACCTAGATCTAACTTATAAAAAATGAGGCAAGTGGCTGCATTGGACCTTTTAAGTTGAGGCAACTTGCAGCCTTTTTTAAGTATAATAAACACTGTAACATTACTTAATAAAAACACAACAAAA
>JAUMHE010000069.1:19609574-19631264 GCA_032359235.1 Enteromius mattozi | reverse complement strand
GGAGCGGTTATTATTCGAAAAGAACGAACCTGCAAATGTCTCAACTGACCAATCAGAATCAAGCATTCCAGAGAGCCATGTAATAATACTAATTAAAATTTGTATATTGTACTGTACATAATAAATATACACAGCACATACACATATTATGTAAACAAAAAACTTTTATTTTGGATGTGATTAATCACCATTGATCATTTGACACCACTAATTAAAATATAAAACAATTATTTTAATTCTTTGTTGTTGTTGTAACATGTTTTTATAGTAACAGTTTAAAAACAACAAGTTTTTTGATGTTGTGAAATTATTTTGTTGTCCTTCGTGACTTAAAGCAGGGTTGGGCAAATTCAGTCCATCCCTGCCTTAAAGCAACTTGATCCATGACTATATTCAAGATATATTAGATATAATACCTTCCTCATAATATTTATTTTTGTCTGTTGGCTTCTGTGAATCCCTGTAATATCTGCTCAAGCAAGTCAGAACAGAATATTCTTAGACAACTTTAGTTCAAGGTTGTAATTCCATAAATCTTCCCTAAAAATATCGCCTGCCGAGATTTTTCTTGGTTGCATCAAATAGCTATTAAACAAATATCCCCATAAGCCTATCCTGTTCCAACAGACAAATTCTCATCTACTCTGGGGTGCTTATGGCTGCTGGCATTATGCCTGCACACAACCTGCAGATGCTGGGACAAAGCATAACAGTGTTGTTTGCTAAGGTATAGTCTTGCAGTACACAGGGTCAGAGATTTCTTTTAAATCTCACAGCCTTAGTATTAAACGTTGACACATTACTCAGAATGTCTAGGGAACAACGGGTAGGGGCATTTACTAACAACCTAGCAACCACACAACACCTTAGCACCACACCAACAGTGTTTGCACAGGCAAGCAACACACACATCAGAATCGAGCTGTATCTCCATGGAGATGCTGCTCTATTGTCACTGTAGCACAGCGACAACATATTGTTATGACTGAGCCCAATGGAGAATTGACAGCTGAATAGAGTTTGAGTGGCGTTCCTCTTCATTTCCTGTTTCCGCAGTTAATAAATAACACGTCTGTGCATTAACATCTTTAAACAGTCCATGAATATACTTCAGGAGCTTGATGGACGTGAATGACATTTCCATGCTTGTATATTGCCAAAGACTGTTTCAGCAAAAGGTAATCTTACTGTCAGTCAAGGGCATTGTTGATCTAAACTCAACTGACAGAGGATTCTAGATGCTATTCTTCATATATTCAGACTAGTTGCAGAATATCTGAAATGTTTCTCTTTTTTTTTCCCCCTTTTTTTTTATTGAGTATTTTGTAATCTTCCTTCATGTTCTATATAAGAGATCCCTCTTATTTTTTCAGCTGTTTCTAAGAAGACTGTCCAAGCAAAAATAAGCATCTAACAGTACAAATCAAATCTCCAACATAAGAGCCGTTTATGGAGGTTCTGTTTTTTCACATGTCTACATCACATTTTTCATGAACCTATCACATCATCTCATCTTTCATTGATCTGGCAAGTTCCACTGTTCTCTGAGAATCCTGTCTATTTGTGGGATTTTTCTCTCTTCCCGTCTGCTGTATAGCAGAACACTCATCTGTTCATGTGTAAAGCAGGGGGAGATGCAATGTAGACCAGCAAAGTCCAATTCTGGGAAGAAAGAAAAAAAACTTTCCTTGAATGCACTGTCGTTACATATAAAAACATTTTTTAGCCCAACAAGATTTAGTCCAAGACCATTCTACTAATTATTTGAACAAATGATAAAAATGTTAATGTGAAATATGATTGAATTTGTAATTACACTTTATTTTAAGGTGTCCATGTTATAGTGTAATTATACATTTAAGTACGATTAATAGTAATTAACTGCATGTACTTACTTTATGGTTAGGATTAGGGTTTGTCTTAGGGTTACTTGCACATAATTATGCATCATTTATTGTTATTATAAAACGTATGTGTAACAAGGGCACATAAAATAAAGTGTTACCAAGTTCTGTTTCTTAATTTATTTGTAGGCCTTAAATTCTTGGGAGGGTGAAAAAACAGCCAGTAAATTCCCAGAATACAAAGCAAGCACATCTTGAAATTGTTTGAGAAAATGCAGAGAGTGTAATAGTCTTCAAAAGGCTACTTTTAAAAGGCTAAAATATAGGAGAGTTTCTATTTTTGAGCATTTTTTTGGTCTCAGTAATTTACACTTGTTTTTCCAGTTTTGATTACTTTAGTATTATTATGAAGTGTGAAAAATAGTAGCTATAAAGAATGAGTAGATGATGTGTTGTATATTTACAGAAATGGGTTGTAAATGCTGTTCCAGGTTCTGCACACAGTCAATAACAATATTCCTTTTAAAGCATATAGGGGATGAATTAAAATGTTTATATTCTTTTATTCTTTCCTCTTTGTTTCTCAGTGCACTTGGAGGATCTTCTGCATTACACATCCCAGCATTCCCCAGTGGTGGCTGCCTCATTGACTATGTGCCTCAAGTGTGCCAATTACTCACAAACAAGGTAAAGAATAATCCTTACTTTCTGTTTGTGTGTTCCTTTATTTAATTACTATCATCTGAAAATCAGTTAGGTTACACAATCAGTTAAGTGTGGGTTTGTTAGTACACAATGGTGTGTACGGATGATAAAGGTAATGCGTTTGTATGAATCGCATGCATGTGTTTTTATTTGTTTATGTACATTTCTGATCAGTTTAGAGAAGGCCTTATGACAAGTGGAAACAAGATGGAGAAAATGTGACTGTCACTTGCCTGAGGAGTGACTGACATTCGTTTCCGCTGACATCTCTACTTCAGTTCAGCCCCACTCCTCATATTCACACAGACAGCATGAATAATCAACCCTTCCAATCTTCCACTTCATGCCCCACCAGTAGCCACCAGCTCCTCAGGGCACACTCACCTGAACTAGGGTCACACATTAGTCTTCTTGAAAATGATCAAATTGACGTCATAGAACTTTTCTAGTTTTATGTTTATATTGGAGAAATTACATTCATATAGAGGATGTGTTTCAGAGCACTCCAGTGCTTGAAGTGTAGTGTACTGAGTCAGACAGAGAGGTTTTTGGAGTCATTAAACATCATCACACCAAACAGGAAAACTAATCTACTCACTATTTTTCTTTCACAGCCTAGTTGTGTTTAGAATCAGACTATTGCAAACTATTCTTACTGAAAGTGTTGTTTGAAACTTAGTGATGAGGAAGTCATGAGACGTCATGTGGTACTTTAACAAGCCTATGTTTGGCTTTTTATTTTTGCAGATTCAAAATGATGTAAGCTTCAATAATAATCCCATTAGGTTTTTGCTGAAGGTACCACGGTTGATGGATTGGCCTACAAAAATATGCCATCACAGCAGCACTCAGTAGTTTGTGTGATGACAGACCAAAATTGAAACCATTATTCACTGATCATTTTCAGCTCTGCTGCAGCTCTCAGATCAGATATGGTGCCAGTTACATGACTCACATCATGTTTGTAAAAGTAACACTATAATTGCAGATCACATCTGTGTCAGTAAAACTAGTTATGAATGATATTTTCGATTCCCGGAACAAGCACACAGACACCAAAAGCTGGACTCTGAACTGTTGCGATAAAGCATGTTCTGTGATCACTGATCTCACCTGTCAGCATCTCCCACGCTCCATGTGTGGGTGTAGAGTTCACTGATCCAAAGTTCCTGACACACCTCCTCTAAACAAACAAGGCTTAGAGAAACAAAAAGAACAAGTGTGTGACTTGCATTGAGCAGCATAATGTTTCTTTCAGATGTGGGTCTTCTCTGAAAACGCGCTGAATCATGAAACAGAGATCAGTATTGATTCTTACATCACACATCATACACACCAACATCAGAGCTGCTCTCCTCTTGATCTCACCTGTGAAAAACATATCACTTGCTTCGTGTTGAGCAACTATATCTAAGCTGATCTAATAGACCAGTGCTGGAAAGACGGGGAACTATTCTGTTATCCATTTCAAAGTTTACACTACTGCAAATTGGTTCACCTTTTGAGAACTTCTTCTGATTTAATGAATGCATTAAATTTTCCTCCAGAAAGTTTTGTGGTGACAAATAGAATATTGGCAATAAACCCCCAAAATGTACAAACATAAGTTAGTGAACTGCAGTCTGCCAGAATGTGATTTGCTAAATTCAGGGTTATTTATGTATATCTATGAGGTCAGTAAGTGTAGGTCACCATCAAGCAGTTTGGGACCTAAGGGTCTTTCACCTGCATCCAGTGGAGGTCAGAGCTATGGCTCGTTCTCACTGCCACAAGCTATCCATCTGCCACGCAGAGAAACAGAAACCTTTTCTGGATGCTGAATTTCGTAAATAAGCCATGAAAGCAAAGGCTTCCAAGCAAACTTTTTTTCTTGCTATTAATGTACTATAGAGACCTAGATTTGAGTTCTATATATCACCACATTTTTACACAGAAAGCATTACATGAAAGTCAAAGTCAAAGAAGTTTTATTGTCACTTCAACCATATATAGCAGATGCAGTACACAGTGAGGTGAAAAAACGTTCCTCCTAGACCAGAGGTGCTACACAGAACACAAGTACAGAGATACAGACATACATGGAGCTAAACATGGAGTTAAAGGAAAATTTAAATAAATAATTTAGAATTAAAAAAAATTAAGGCTAAAGATTTAAGACTAAAGATGTAGACTATACTTAAACTATACTAACCTATACATGTGCAAATATCCTAACACATACAACAAAAAGTGCACAGAAGATAGACAAGACAGTACAAACAAACAACATATAGTCTGCCTTACTGGGACGACCAAGACAGTTTGATATATAAATATATGATACTAAATGGATGAAGTACAGAGATGGAAAATGTATCAAGAAGGTTACAGAGGTATAAATATAAATATTGATTTAAGATTATGATAAAGTGATTATGAAATTTATTTTTTATTAATTCCAGTAGAAAGTGTTGTTGACTTTCCTGTCATAAGACAACACAGTTAGATCCCTGGCCTCTACTGGTACCTGCTCATTCACATTGAACCGGGATGCTTATGTGGGCAGTGTGAGTTTGAATTTTGCTCATGTTACTTGCCCAGACAATCAGGCAGATGATTTCTTCACACAGTGTTAGGTTTAGTCACATTTATTTGTATGGTATTTTATAAAATACAGATTGGTTTAAAACAGCTTCAAAGTAATAAATAGGAGAATAACAATAATGTTAGGGGCTGTTTGTTCACACATTTTTCCATTCAACTGTGATTTTTTTCCATTGATTTCACACACTAGATTCTTGTCTTTGACAATTGCACTGCTTTTTGCATCTTCTTGTTGGCTTTGCAAGGTTAGTGTCATTATCAGTCTCAGTTCTGTTCATTGTGAAAAACTGCTCATGGTGTCCAGGGACTTTATTCTTTCAGCCACATTCATTTGGTTACTTTTCCATCATTTTTTTTTTCATTCTTTTTTATTGATTTTATCTTAACACAGGTTCAGTATGTCATTCAAGGATATCACAAGAGGAGAGAATACATTGCTGCTTTTCTCAGTCACTTTGGAATGTGAGTCTGTTGTCCCCCTTAAATACTGCTTAATGTATCTCTGTGACATTTAGAGTAAACAATATTAATTTAACAGTCATTTAACAGCTTAAAAATTAGAAAAACATAAAACACAAGCACAATATATCACAAAAGGAGACTAATAAATTAACAATGTTATTACTAACCTTAGTAGTGAAAAAGAATTGTATAAATTCAGATTTTTTGTCAGGTTTTTTGAATACAAACATTTAACCCAATGGAAAGCTAAAAGTGGTGTGATACACTTGAGACATATAAACCTCCAAATTGAGACAATGAATAAGTAAAACTGGTCTTGCAAGTCTGTACCTGTAGTGGTAACCAGTATAGCTGCTCACCACACCCTGTGATCATGAGAAATTAGTTACCAACATTAATTCCTTTTTTTTAATTACTTAGGATAATTCTGCTTCTAATCTCATAAACAAGTACAAACAGACACTTTATAATGGGCTGTAATGCACAAGGCACCAAGATGTCTCCAGTTTATTAACACACCTATTAACACGGGGGGGGGGGGATTAGATTATTTTGTCAGTTGTTTGGAAGTCACATTTTAGATCTTCCTTGCAGTTTAATAGTACAGATATTTGCAATCAGGTCAATATTTAAGGCCAAGATGTCTTTGTTATCATATATTTTATACAGCGATATTATCAAGTATGAATATTGCTCTCTTTTGACTACACAGGGGTGTGGTAGAGTATGATGCTGTTGGGTTTACCAAGCTCACCCTTCTTCTCATGTGGAAAGACTTCTGCTTCCTGGTCCATGGTGAGATACACAAACATGTTCCCTTTGTGCAACACAGGGTCATTGGAAATACTTGACTTGGCAACATTTCTGCAAAAAAAATAAAAAATACCTTGCTCTGGGTATGTTTTGCTATACTTTTCCAGTATTACATTCATAAAATGCACTATAGGCTTTTTGTTTTTATTGCAGATAAAAATGAATTTGCAAACATGCCATTTTAGTTTCTAGACGTCCTTGAGGTTTTTTTGTTAGAGACTGAATTTAATTGTATTTATAGGTAAGATTTTTTCAGTGTTGCGGAAATGTAGCCAGAATCACATATGTACAGTGAGCATGAGTTGTTTTTAATATATTGTGAAAATATGAACTTCTGTCACTGGTTCATGTTGATATCTTTCATGCTTCACCATTTTTGTTCTGGATGATCTGTATTTGAGCTGTTCTCCATGCTTTCTTCTTTTAGTGGACCTGCCTTTGTACTTCCCTCGAGATCAACCCACCCTTACATTTCAGTCTATCTATCACTTCACCAGCAGTGGCCAGCTATACTCTCAGGTGCAGAAATCTTACCCCTACAGTCCACGCTGGGACGGCAACGAGATGGCCAAGCGAGCCAAGTAAGAACAAATGAATTATGAATCCTCCCAACAAAGAGCAACTGATAGTTTACTCCCTTTGAAATGGTATTCCTCTCATTTGGTTTCACTTCATGCAATCAAAGTGAGTTTTCTGGAGGGTACTAGAATGTGTAGCATTCACCTTTGGACATTTTTCACACAGCCACACCTCATAGCTCTCTGTGCTGAGTGTGATAAGTGTTAGTGATAATACTTTTCTTTTGTTTGTGTACGGGCCGTATCTTATCTCTGCTTGGATAACTTTTCCATTGGCTTTCTGGCTTGGCTTTAATCAAGCAGTGATTAAAAATTCCCTGATTAACTTTACCAGCTTGTATGGACATTTATTTTGTCTTTTCTGTAATTTGACCTTATTGGTTGTAGTTTCTATTTTTTGAAAATATATTAATGTTGTCGCAATACAAAATGCTAAATATTTGCCAAAAAGTTTTCAATATCAGTACCAGCTTAATATAATTCTTTATACCAATTTTTGGTCCAACAGTAAAATTTGTCATTAAAATATAAAAATTAATTTATTAAATGAAGTAGTCTTGCATCTTAAATAGGAAAGTATAGTTTTTCTAGTAATTAGTCAAGTTAACATTCAGGAGGTGATTCAAAATGCTTTCAAATTTAAGTTTCTACATGACACTGCTGTTGTTGTTACTCTTTCTCTTTCTCTTTCTTTTTTGTTTCTCTCACTCTCGTTTTCTCTCTCCCATAGGGCTTACTTTAAAAGCTTTATCCCTCAGTTCCAGGAGGGGGCTTTTGCCAACGGAAAACTGTAGATTTCATGAATTTGGAGCTCTCTGATTTGAATGGTGGGTCTATGAACATGATGTACAGGAGACAGCATTCAAAGTAAAGCAGGAGTCTGTGAAAGAAACATATCACTCAAAAGTCTGCCAACTGGTCTTCTTCAATGCTCTAGCACTCATAAGCAAATGTCATTTGATGTATTTAAAAATACTGTGTGTATTTTTTTTTTTTTTAAATAATTTATATTCTATTTGTGTTTCCTCATGTTCTTTATGAATAAATTGCACCAATAAATCAAATTACTTTGCTGCTTTACTCGTTTTTTTGTTTTTTTTTGTTACTCTGATGTGTTTTAATATTAGTTTTACTTTTAAATTGTTTTACATTTTTGTTCATCAACAGATTAATTAGTTTTGTACCTGTTTGTTTTAGGCAAATCTGATAAATCAATAGTTTAGCTGTATCAGTGTATTATTTTGGTAACACTTCTACAATAAGGTTCCATTTATTAACATTAGTTTTACAATTTAATAAATACTGTAATAAATGCATTGCTTTGTTAGTTACTGTTAATAAATCCATTAACTAATGTTAACTGATAGGGATGGAACACCTTTTAGAAACAATAAGGCCATGCTTGGATGAATGTAATATTTGTTTTCACTATTGAATTTTTGACTGTGTCAGAAGAAACTGTGAAATTTAAAAATCAAATCATTAATACCAAACAGATTAGATAATCTCGAGGCTTCAAATTCAGTTTAATGTTTTGAAAAAATGGTAATAATGATTCTTGCCCTAGCAAACACCATGTGTGAATTCATCAGTACTTAACTTTAGGAGAGAGAAAGAGTTCGGCACAAATCCATACTAGTTTGTAAATATGTATGAAGCATGTCACCAAAGTAGGTCTTTTTTTTTTTCCAATTTAGATTTCACAAAACTGGAAAAAGAATCTAAATTATGAGCACTTGTATTTCTAAAATTGTTTGTTTAATCTTGTTATTGGCCAAGGAAAATGTAGTTGCTCTGCGTTTTGAGAAATTTGATTTCAATTTGCATGTATGTGTGAGTGAGTGTCTGCATGTGTTGTTTTCTTGTGATGGAAAAGTGTCTTGGCGTGTCATCACTGTCAACCCTGATCGCTTTTAAGCTTTTAACAGGGTTTCAAACTTGAACCAGAGTGAACCATATGTGTGTGAGTGTGTTTGTCAAGGGAGTGTAGACATGAACGGGATGTGTGGGAGAGAAACTACAGCTGAGGGAGGGAGTGTGAGAGCGAGAGCTCGCTTGTTTTCATCATTAAGCACAGGGGTCATTGTCAGGGGTCTTTGTTGGCCTGGGGGTTTGCCCTCTGCTATATTTATTGTTGGTAATGTAGGAGCTGTCATGTCTAATTGGGAACCACAGGATGAATGCATTTGGGGCATTTAACAGAATCAAGTTTCTTAATAAAAGAATTAATAACAAGATTCTTTTTGTCTGTTTTCCCTTCCATCCACGCTTGACACTATAACCTTTTCCAAACCTGCTACTAAACTGGCCCCATCAGACTGTGTGGACCCCCATTTAAGGTGGTGTTGAGAGAGGTGAGGGAAAGGTTTATGGCCCCTTTAAGCCGAAACAGCATTCAGATTTGTTTCTTTTTTCAGCACCCACTCGATCAGCTCTAGTGGTGCATTAACAGTAAAGTGCAGTACATTATGGATTGGGGGGAAACAAAGTGCTTCCTCCAGTGTATTTCATGCACATGCCAGCAACCTATATAACAAAGTCTACTTTTAATTTCAGAAGTTTATATCAAAGAGTTATATTAGGGATGCAGAGGAATAAACAGCTATAAACGAGGTGTAGTGTGAACCTGTTTTCAAAGACCTTGTTTTCTTTTTGCTCACCACTTTTAGTGCCGGGGTCTTGGCTGCCAACTTTGCTGCTTATTCCCCAAATCCACTAATCCTGCCTTATTTAAACCATCTTGATGGCAGCAGGCCACAGAAAATAAAAAGCTTGGCAGTCTAAATGATGCTCAGATTCATCAATTGCAACGGTATTGTCATTCCAAGCAGGCAAGTTAACCTATGAAGGAATTGCTGCTGACAGTTTCAGTTGTTTAAGTACGGGCTATTTTAAAATGACTTCAAACCATCTGGTAATCTGAGTGTACACATATTTCTAAACAGGTTTAGAGAAGTGCCAGCCACAATCACATTTCATGTTTCAATGTGAAAACAAGTTTCAGTTTTTTGATGATAATTTGAAAGATAAACAGCAATAAAGCAGCAAATATGGTTGTATGTAATCTATTAATGGGAGAAACATAAAGAAATTGGGTTTTTTTTTTTGGTTTTTTTTTGTTTTTTTTTGACATTATGGTCCCATTAGTTACATTCAGTGCATTAACTAACAATGAGCAATCGTTGCTAACAGTATTTATTAATCTTTGTAAACATAAGTATACTGTATTTATATAAAAAAAAATATACATAAAATACAACTGTTCATTGTTAGTTCATATTAACTCATCATCTTAACTAATTAAAAAGTATGAAAAGAAACACTGATTTTATAAATGTATTAGTGCATGCTTTAAATGTAATTTTATTGTTAGTTCTTGTTAACTAATGCTTAAATGTTTTGTGAAGCCTTGTGAAAACCTATTGCATTGATTATGCTCAGCATTATTTCATAGTTAAAAATCATTGTTTCAGTGACCAACCTCTTAAATTTAAAATTGCTTTCACTAGTTGTTTATTAGGACACTTTGTGGCTTATGTAGCAAAACTTTTTTGATATAAGCCCATATCACTAATTAAGAAAACAAGTTCATGCTACATAGCTCATGATACATAGCTTTTGTGACAACTTTCCAGTGTGACATCCCAGGGTCCTCTATGTGCTACTGCTAACATTTCTACTGTAGATCTAATCATAATTTCTAGTAGTGGATGTCACGGCCTATACTGCAATTTTTGCCTCTGTCTTTACCTATTTCCAGAAGAACATCATCCAAGAGGCGGGAAATGTCCAGACATTGGCATCCTCCCAAAACAGTCCACTTTCAACCCCAACATTAGAGTTTTGATGTCCACAATAATAAAGAAAAGAGAAAGCAAATGATTGAAAATTCCATTTGCCATCTTAGATCACCTCGCTCCCTGGAGATGCTAAGAAGACAGGGCAGCGGCAAACATGAGAGGTAATCGGAGCGAAACAGGGGACATTACAAAGGCCTGAATGTCAGAGCAGGGCTGAAGGCAACGCGGTCGCTGCCTTTGCATGTTTACCACTGCGGAGTTCCCCAAGCTGTCAGAACACAAAAGACAAACACATCATTAAAAGCAAGACGCTGAAACAAACATTTGAGAGAGGGGAAAAGGAGAGACAAAGTTTCCTGTTCTGGTAACTCTGGGATACTTTGTGTCCTGATGTCTGCAAATTCAGAGTGACATTAGTGAGAGTTTTCGTCGTCTTGTTACAGCGGGGGAGAGGAGGGGGCGGCAGGGATTGAGGATTGTGGATTTCAGCGGTGGCGGCACTCGTATACGCGGATGGGGTTGTTGACGCGAGCCATGTTTGGGATGATGGAGCTGAGAGGCTTAGCTAATTTGGAAGAGTAGGGGAGATTTGAAGCCTTTTGTTGGAGCCTGTTTGATCTGTTGCAGGGGGGAAAAATGGCCTCTGAGATGTCATGGAAATGAGAGAATTACAGTCTTTTTTGCCTCGCTTTGTCAACGTGCAAGATATGTTTTCACCCCTGCTTGATAATAACTTCCACTCGTTAAGCCCTGATTGTTAATTGCTAATTACTCTCCTCCTAGCCATGCATCAAAAGGCAGGAGAGAGCCATGCTAAGCGGATCAAACACGGTCTGTTTCTGGCTCTGGCTGGTTTCTGCTGTTGTCTCCCCCTCACGTTGTTGGGACTCTATTTATTTATTTATTTATTTATTCCATTCTCTTTGGGATATGATGGGGGGATGACAAGATGAATGCAGATTTTCTTCCATCTTCCTCTCGGCTGCAAATCGTAAGTGTTCGATTTAGACCTGTCATGGATTTATAGAAGCAAACCCCCTCAGGTGCTTCAGCCCTGGCACACGGCTTGTGGCGTTCCCCAGTTTAACATGGAATTAAAGGGACTGAAACTCCATTTGGAATGGAGCATTTGCCAGTGACTAAAGATATGGTCACTTCATGTGAGTTCATTTATTTTAGGCATCTTATTTCGTGAAGGCATCTCTGAACTGCTTTTCCATCCTCAAAGAGTCATGCCCTTCCATGTTCCCCACATTCCTCCTACTCTCCGTGTGCGGTAGTGTCTGGCTGGCGGCAGTACCTGGTCAGCTGTCAGGCTGGATTGAGCGTTGACCGCTGTCAGGCTGGGAGATGTGCTCTGATGGCCTGTCTGGCTGATTGACCTGTCAGAAGGACTGATGTATACAAGGTAGAGTGACATGGACAGGTGCACGCCGCAGATCAAAAGGCAGAAATCTTTTTAGAAGTTTTGTGAAGCCTATAGTCCACTTCCTATTCTCTTCAACAATGTTTATTGTTGTTGAATAATTAAACCAGACCTTATTAGGCTAAATGGATATATCAATAATTTTGCGTAATCTTATTTACGCAAATCTTATTTTTTTAATTGTACAAATACATATATCACCCTGCAAAGTTGTAGTTTAGTTGGAGACAGCCCTGGATTTTCTGAAATATCCATGACCAATATTTTTTAAATCTGCTTTCAATAATGTTACCAAATAGATATTGATTTTGAACAAAGAGGGATTTGTACCTTTTCCTGCACTTTGGGTTGCACATAAAAGGATCATTGCTTTGCATTTCTTTGTAATTTTGCCATTCTATTCAAACACACTTGTTTTTGTTTAAACACACTTTTCATGGTGTTCCCCTAGTCTTTTACAGTACCCACTCCAGCTAAATGAGAAAATAACAATACAAAAAAAATATTAATTTTTAATTGCTTTGATTTACTTTTAATTCTGCTTGGAAAAATGAGGCCTTATTAGTAGATATCTTGTTGTCATATTTTTAGATTTGAATAGGAAAAGATTGTGCTTAATTTTGATTTTGTTTTGCTGTAATTAATTTTAAAAAATGTGTTAAAATGTTAACATTTACTTGTTACTTGTAATCCAATTGTTGTTTTTTTTGTTTTTTTTGTGATGTTGCAAAACTAAGTTTCAGGAGGAGCGCGTTCGAATAATCAATCGCAGCTGGCTCCACTTTCCAATCATCTCGTTAGCCAATCCAGATCAAACATATCCACAATAAATACGCCCGTCTCCTTCCCTTCCGCATCTCATTCTAGCATCCCTCCTCCTCCCCTTCTCCGCCTCGTCTCGCGCCTTCCTAGTCGGAGTTCGAGCCAGTCCCCTTACCTTGCTAGGGTTCATGCCACTAGGGCTCGGGGTCCGCCGAGCTCCCGGCTCGCCCCCGGACAGCACGCCAAACATGCTTATCATTATTATTATTATTATGAGGAAGCGCAAACTTGTAAATTAAGCAAACCATTGTTTTCCTTTTTAAGCTTGTTTTTTTGGAAAAACGTCTACAGTAACAATAGCAAATAACATCTTAGTCTACAAATATTTACTTATACAGTAGTGATTAAATATGTTGAGGATTAAATAACAATCTCTCTGTTGACCTTGAATCTTTAATGCTATGTGATACAATAAACATGCCCTTTTAATCTTTTAATTAGATCTTGATACACAGATTTAATGCATCACTACTGCTTACCAAATATGTAACTGTAAACCACTGACCTCTGTTTGTGCCCTTGACCTCAGAGGGTTTTTTGAAGGGGATCTAGACAAGCAGTGGGCAGCAAACATAGTGAGGAGAGTGTACAGAAGAACCAAGAGGCTCGTGCCGAGTGCCTCAAACCCCCCTTAGCTGCTTAATTAAATTTTCCACTTTTCCACACTCGCATTAAGCTTTCATTCAACCGGACAGAATGGACGCTCCAAAGGAGTAAACCCCAGAGAGGGACACTGCTCTCTGGCTATTCTACTTCCTATCCAAAAGAAATATGTATATAGCTGTATATGAAAGGTAAATAAATCTTCCTGCCATAGGAAATTGGATCGGGCCAAACTAACACACAATATATTTCCATTTCTGTGAGGTGGAAAGAATGTCACTTGCATTGTATATCTCACCTCTCCTGTTCTTTAGGATTATTATTGGGTGTTATACAAAGGCAGGTGGGGACAAGTGAAGTTAAACTCGTGTACAGACAGGTCAACTGTGAAGAGACTCCTGCTAACTGAGTCAACATGGTTTGTTCTTTTTAGGATTGTCAGAGGGCCCTTACGTCATGAAGAGATGATGCAAAAAATAATAGAAAATAAGATGATATTATTAGTTCTTTAGAATTTATTTATTATAATTCTACAAATATCAAGATTTGTTTCCAATGAAGCATAAATATTGGAACATTCTCACATTAATCCATATAAAACCTGCCATCTTGAATGAATGCTGTCATCAAAGCAAAAAGGGGAATATATAGGGTACAACGGGGCTAAAGGCGCCTTTGATATTATTTTCATCTGAACCACTAAATGGCACAAAACCATGGCATATCACTTTCTAAATCAACCGCTTTTCAAGATTGATGTGTATATTTCTCTGATCCTTGACGCGATCACGCACTGATTTTGCGTAAAGTTGATTTTGTGCTTGCTTAATCTAATATTTTCTGTTCTTTGAAACGTATAGATTTAAGTAGCAAATGAGAATCAATAAAATTGCTGCATATATTTTGAGACAAAGGTGGTCTTTGTGATTTTCAGTTTTCTTTAATATAATTAAAGCAACAGTTTTTAAATAATGAAAGTATGGTATTAGGGGTAACTGATTAACATGATTAACATGATAATTAGTAGATGGCTGACTTTTCCGTGTTTTTAAATGACATTGTTAGATTCAGAAGGCAAATATCATATATTATGTTGGGTGTCCACATTAGATATAACATATAATCACCATGTTTAGAACCATCATATTTAAATACATGATATAATATAATAAAATGTCATTTGTTGTTACTAGGCTACTGTAAATATATAATTATTATTGGATATCCTTCAAAACTTTCAAAATTTTTACTTATTAAAATCTGTATTTTAAAATATATATTTTATATTAACATATTTTAATGACAATGTATTTAGCTACTGAGCAAAAAAACAACAACAACAAAAAAGCAATACTTTAATTTTCAAAATAAGCAGAAAATAATACAAACTTTAGTAAAGGGATTGTTTTGAACAAGTGTTAACTTGACCTGATTTAAAAAAACATTAATTTAGCTAAAGTAATTGTATCAATAGTGTGTGTACCATGTAAAAGGCCCCTCTTGCCACCTCATACATTTATAAGATATAAAAAATAAATAAACAACTTGAATTTTTTATTTTCACATAAAATCTGATGTTCCATTAACATCATACAACATATATATATATATATATATATATATATATATATATATGTTTTTTTTTTTTTAAATTTAATTTAATTAAATTTTTTTGCAATTATACATTTAGTCCCATTGTACCCTACCAATTATTATAAACGTGGCAAAGAAACAGCGTCTACACCAAATAAATAGTTTGATGCTGCACAGAACTGGTAGACATCCATTTACACAATAATTACAATCACAAAAGGTGTTTTTAAAAAGTCATGCTTTAAATATTTTATTCAAAGATAAGTCAGATGGACTGAGATCGGTCAGAGGCGGACTGGCCATCTGGGCCGACGTACTTTTTTGCCCGGGGCGATACATCTCACACCATATTTGTCTGATCGGCCCATAAAAGTCTTAGCACCATATAGTTTTCTTTTCTGCCTAATTAGTTGATGGCGCTGTGGTCTTTGCGGCTGTGTAATGTATTTGTCAAAAAAAAAGTCAGTATACGCAGAACACAAAACTGATGAGAGCGACTCCGATGAAAAACCGACGGAATAAAACTTAGAACGGCTCTCTCTCGCAGTGAATGACGTGACAGAAAACTAGTTCCCTGTCGACACTTCACTCGTACAGCGTCTGCTAAGACGCTATGGGAAAAACTCCTTTTTTCCTCCCAGCTGAAGCCTTATTCAATCACGCAGTGAAACTGCACGGCCATTGGTCAGTGCAGTGCTATAGAAACGAACCAATGGGTTGGTCGCCATGCTGCACGAACCAATGGCCGCGGCTCCTGCCGAAGCACGCCTGAGTGGGCAGGGCCGTGTATATATAAGCGCCCGCTTCGCCACAGGATTCAGATTTCTTCTTCTTCAGTGACGTGCACTTTGCTGTCCTGACTAGAAGCCACGCCGTCGAAATGCCACTGCAGCTGGATTATTCCCCAGCCGCCATCCGGTGTTTTTCAAAGACCAAAATTCTTCTTCTAGAGCAAATTTCTGGACTGAGATGCCCGTTCACCGCTGCTCCGCCTGCAGGACCCTCCTGCACATAGAGGACAGCCACGAGGAGTGTGTTGCCTGCCTCGGGAAATCCCACACAGAGGCCGCTCTGACGGATGCCAACTGCTCGCACTGCGAATCCCTCAGTCTCGCTACTCTCCGCGCCAGGATAGCGTCCTTTTCAGGACGTGATGCCCCCCCCCCGTCAGAACCCGGCTCTGGCAAGCCCTGGATGGACGCCGAACTCTTCCGTGTCCTCTCTAAGGCTGTCAGAGAGCTCAGGCGAGATTGGACTCCGCCACAGAAGCCTGTACGGAGCCGCCTGGATGAATGTTACCTGCCGGGGCGCCCACAAGCCCCTCGACAGAAAACCACGCAGTTCTTTCCCGAAGTTCACGATGAACTGACGAATTCCTGGCGATCGCCCTACTCAGCGAGACTCCGTAATACTTCCTCTACCGCCTTCGTGTCGCTCGACGGTGCCGAGGACAAAGGCTATGAAAGACTGCCGCCGCTGGACGAATCTGTGGCCGCTCACCTCTTTCTCAGACTTTTCGGCCCCTCCGTTGAGGGCTTTGCGGAGCGCTTCACGGAAGCACAGAAGGCGTCCCAGGCTATGCGACACTTGCTGCCCAAGCACTCTACAGCATCTGCCTCTGCTGGCCGCCCTAGACAGCTGCCACAGCCGCCGAAGCAGGCGCCCCTGTCGAAAAGAGGGCGGGACAAAATCTCGCCACGGCCGGACCACCCCGCAAGCTGCTCTGTTTCTGTCCTCTACCTCACAACGCTCCGGGTATGACACACAATATAATTGCTGCAAACACTGGGTCCATAAAAGCGCCTATTATAGCGCACCCACAAACTCAAAAAAAGAGCAGTTTTCCTCAAAAGCACACACTCACGAATTACCAGTCGCCTGTTTCCTTCCCTTTCCGCATCTCGTTCTAGCATCCCTTCTCCTCCCCTTCTCCACCTCCCCTTGCGCCTTCCTAGTCCCTAAACAGCGACAAAGCACTTGATATAATACAGCCCTTATCCCAACGGCAGAATGCCTGGCAAGCCATTCCCGGGGTTTCACAATGGGTTATGGGGATAATAAGGTACGGCTACACACTTCAGTTCGCGAGGCGGCTGCCGCCGTTCAACGGCGTCGTCCCCACTTCAGTTGCGAGCCGCACCGCTCATGTGGTGCGAGATGAAGTGAAAGTGCTGCTCTTAAAGGGGGCAATACAAATTGTCTCCCCAGCAGAAAAAGAAAAAGGGTTTTACAGCTGGTACTTTTTAGTCCCCAAGCAAGACAGCGGTCTGAGACCTATACTCAATCTGAGACGTCTGAATCGTGCCCTAATAAAATGGCTGTTCAGAATGCTCACATTAAAGGCCATCCTCTCGCAAATTCAGCCAGAAGACTGGCTGTTTTCACTGGACCTGAAAGATGCTTACTTCCATGTACAAATAGCACCTCATCACAGGCCATTCTTGAGATTCGCCTTCGAGGGGACAGCATATCAATACACGGTCCTGCCCTTTGGCCTCTCCCTGGCCCCACGCACGTTTACAAAGTGAGACAGATGGGAATCCGCATCCTGAATTATCTCGATGACTAACTCGACACAAGGCATTCCTCCTCTGCCATTAGGACCATTTCAGACTCAGGGTGAACTTATATAACAAATAATATTCCTGGGCCCTGTAATAGACTCAATGCAAATTACAGTGTCAATCTCGTCGGATCGTGTCGACCAAGATCACAACGCTTCATCCCCTGAAAGCCTTTCAGAGAATGATGGGTCTGATGGCTGCAGCCTCATCAGTGCAGATTGCAGATGCGGCTGCTGCAATACTGGTTAAAGGCGCGAGTGCCACCGCGAGCCTGGCGTCACGGGCACATACAGCTCAGAGTAAACAGAGCCTGAGTTGCAGCTCTCCGCTTATGGAAAGGCACCCAATGGCTGCAGAGAGGTGTTCCCCTACAGATGGTCTGCAGGAGAAAGGTGATTGTGACGGACGCCTCCACGAAGGGGTGGGGCGCGCTGCACGAGGGCTCACCGGCCTCAGGCCTGTGGTCAGATGCAGACAGCAGCTTGCACATCAACTGCCTGGAAATGTTAGCATTATGGCACGCTTGTCACGTTTTCCTGCCACAACTGAGGGACAGCCACGTCCTGGTTCGCTCGGACAGTATGACAGTGGTGTCATACATAAATCATCATAAATCTGTCATCGAAACGCCTATTCAGATTGTCTGCGCGCCTCCTCAGATGGGCCCAGCACAATCTGTGCTCGATAAGAGCGACTCACATCCCGGGCAAACTGAACCAGGGTGCGGACATGCTGTCACAGGGCACAGTCCGTCCAAAGGAATGGACTCTTCACCCACGAACTACCCAGCTAATCTGGAAGATGTTCGGCAAAGCGGAAGTAGATCTTTTCGCTTCAGACAGCAACACCAACACTCGCTGCACAAGGGAAATGGACGCACTGGCCCAAGACTGGCCCTGTCTTCTCCTCTATACTTTTCCCCCGATCGCGCTGATTCCCCAAGTCATCAGCCGAATCAGGGCAGAGGGTCACAAAGTCCTCCTGGTCGCCCCCCTCTGGTGGAACCAGTCGTGGATTACAGACCTGCACACGATGCTGAGAGCAGCCCCGTGGCCCATTCCCCTGAGACGGGACCTCCTCTCTCAGGCCGAGGGCTCAATCTGGCACCCACAGCCCACTCTGTGGGCCCTACATGTTTGGCAGCTCAACAGAAGCCTGTTTGCCTCCCCGAGTGCGTGCTAAACACCATTTCTCAGGCTACAGCCTCGTCTACGAGACACGCTTATGCTATGAAACGGTCAGTATTTTCGAGGTGGTGCGCAGAGCGCAGTGAAAACCCCTCGTCATGTGAAGTATCGCTGATACTATCATTTCTGCAACACCTGCTGGATAGGGGCCGTTCCCCATCGACCCTTAAGGCATACGTGGCGGCCATTGCAGCCCACCACGACCTTATAGCAGGCCAGAATGTGGGCAAGGATAGTTTTATTATCCGTTTTCTAAGAGCTAGACAGCTCAGGCCCTCTCGCCCTCGCACCATCCCTACGTGGGACCTGCCCACTGTGCTTGAAGCCCTCAGAGGCGCGCCCTTTGAACCCCTGCAAACAGCTACAGTGAAGGCGCTGACGCTAAAGACTGTTCTGCTGCTGGCACTAGCATCAGTTAAGCAAAAAGGCGACCTGCAAGCACTGTCTGTGAGCCCCGCCTGCTTGGAATTCAGGCCCAATGACTCGAAGGTCATCCTGAAACCAAGGCTCGGTTATATTTCGAAGGTGCTCTCCACACCGTTCAGAGCGCAGGGGGTATCTCTTTCGGCGCTACCCCCTAGCGAGGGCCATGATTTTAACCCCCTCTGCCCTGTCAGGGCCTACATTGCCTACATTGCCTACATTGAGCGGTCAGTCGCCTTTAGGCGATCTGACCAGCTGTTTATCTGCTTCGGAGTCTGCGCTAAGGGGCTACCGGTCTCGAAGCAAAGGCTTTCTAAGTGGGTTGTGGGTGCTATTTTGCTAGCCTACTCTTCACTGGGCCAGGTCTGCCCCATAGGAGTAAGAGCCCATTTAACTAGAGGTATCGCCTCGTCATGGGCGTGGTCTAGCGGCATCTCCCTGTCAGAGATTTGTGAGGCGTCCACATTTGCCAGGTTTTACAATCTGGATGTCCCGGCATTGCATGCCAGGGTCTGTGTTTGGTTGTTGCAAGCCCAAAACGCGAGCTCAGGCTCACAAGCCTCTAAAATGTAAAATTGTTAACTCGCTGTGTTTGGCTGTACATGCTCAAACCACGAGCTCAGGCTCACACGCCTCTAAGTATAAGGACGATTGGAATACTTATGCGGGGCATCGTTTCTCTGCATGCTTATGCGACTGTATGCCCCGGCTTTGCCTGGGCTCGCTGTCATACATTGATTGTTCTTCACTTACAGCGCGGCGGGATTGAACTGAGTTCCCATAGCGTCTTAGCAGACGCAGTACGAGTGAAGTGTCGACAGGGAATGGAATAGGTTACTTCCGTAACCCAGGTTCCCTGAGACACGGGAACGAGTACTGTGTTCTATGCCGCACTGTAAGTGTCCGTTGCTTCAGTCGAAGTAACCTGAATCCTGTGGCAAAGCGGCCGCTTATATATACGTGGCCCCGCCCACTCAGGCGTGCTTCGGCAGGAGCCACGGCCATTGGTTCGCGCAGCACGGCGACCAACCCATTGGTTCATTTCTATAGCACTGCACTGACCAATGGCCGTCCAGTTTCACTGCGTGATTGAAAAAGGCTTCAGATGGGAGGAAAAATTGAGTTTTTCCCATAGCGTCTTAGCAGACGCAGTACTCATTCCCGTTTCTCAGGGAACCTGGGTTACGGAAGTAACCTATTCGTTATCCAGTCCTGTTCTGTTCACACAGAGTGTGTGTTCTAAAAATGTGGTTGTGAGTGCGGAAAATGTACAGTTGTGAGTTCAGTTACAGAATGCAGTTAGACACCCGTAAATAATTGAACTGTGTGTAAAAGTAATCGTATTAAGGACTCAAATACAGGATTGAAATACGTATTCTGCTGCTGAACGAATAGGGTCTTGCATGAAGGGAAAACGGAGAACCTCTCCTAATGCGTGTGCGCACCACGAGTGTAGAATACATAGAACACTTTTTAAAACTGCAAAAAACTCAAATATGTGCAGAGGTTTCCATGGGCCACTGTAAATAAATTAACAAAGTTAAATTTCACCTGACGTTTTATTTTCATCCAACCAGATGAGATATTCTCAGACCATTTTTTATTTTGTGAGTTTGTATTATATTCAAATGCTTACAGTTTTGCTCATAAGTTTACATACCCCTTGCAGAATATGCAAATATGTTAATAATTTGAACAAAATAAGACAGCTTGTGAAAACCCCTTACTATTTTTTTATGTAGTACTGTCCTGTCCTGCATATTTGAACCTTTTCCAACTGTGACTGTATGATTGTGAGATCAATCTTTTTACGCTGAGGACATTTGGGACTCATACATAACTATTATATATAGGGTGAAAACATTCACTGATGGTCAAGAAGGCAACACAACACATTAAGAGCTAGGGGGGTGTAAACTTTTAAACAGGACGATGATGTGCAAAATTTAAAGATCAAATTTTTTTTCATTTGGTATAGCACTTAAGAAGCCATATAAATGCTTAAATGTTTCCCAGAAGACTAAATAAGTACAATTTACCCTGATCATCCAATTCAAAAGGTTTACACCCCCTAGCTCTTAATGCATTGTGTTCCCTTCTTGAGCATCAGTAAATGTTTTCACCTTATATAGTTATGTATGAGTCCCCTAATTATCCTCAGCGTGAAAAGATTGATCTCAAAATTATTAAGTCAGTGTTGTAAAGGGCTGAAATGTGCAGACAATGCTGGAAAACCAAAGAATGCGCAGGAGCTGGAGGATTTTTCTTAAGAACAGCAGGCAGCTGA
>JAUMHE010000069.1:19589998-19609474 GCA_032359235.1 Enteromius mattozi | reverse complement strand
TATGTGGTGGTAGGCCGCCTTGACCAAAAAATGCCAGGGCCGATTATTTGTCCCAGTCCAGCCCTTGTCAGAGATGACATTAACATGACTTTTGTGTGGCACTGAGTCTGAATTTGGAGAAGAAACAAAGCCTGTCAGTGCAGCCTTAACTGTATAAAGAAGACACCCGAAGAACATTTGAAATGAATTTTTTTCACTCAAATTGTTTCCATTTAAAATTCATTAAGGTAAACCTTAGTTACATCAGGGACTAAATATTCTAAAAAATATATCAATTAACTCAGTGCAATAAAGTTGTAATGCTAATTTGTGACATTTTAAGTATTTAGAAACAGTTAATAAAAAAGTTATAAGTTTTCATTTTAAAGTGTCTGTGCTAAATTGTGTGTGACTATATACTTAAACATACTATATACATTGTTGACAGTATGGCACTGCTTCTCCTACCCAATTTCAAGTACATCTATAATTAAACAACACATTAAAAAAACATCCGGACATAAAGAACACATTTGTTCTTTAACTCCTCTTCACCAAATCACCTTTGCAATTAATATGTAACAAATTTGCCTCAAACTGTTTGCCACAAGGCTCATTCGAATCTGTGACAATGTTTGCCTAAACTTTCCTCAAATGTTTGCAAAAAAAGCAGTATTACATTTTTGGAAGAGCTCACAAATGCTCACTTGTTCCTCCTTTCTTATCAGTGAGGCTTGTTGTGGTATAGCTTGCACCTGGGGTTTTTACACATTAGTGTACTTGTCCTATTTATGTACCGCGACATTCCATGTTTGTAGCACTTAGACATATCGACAACATGCATACAAGTTTACAGGAACCTTATCAGATTAGACATCCGAACACTTGGTCCACACTTGTGCTCTAAACAAATAAATTAACATTCCATTAGGTTTGCTTTTTATCTCCATGCCCATTCATACTTTACGTAGATCTGAAAGAGCAACCCCAATTGCGTTGTGAAACTATTTTCTCCATTGTGTTCAGCGCCTGTGATGCAAAGCACTCGGAAAGCAGCACCTGACAAAATAATTCTCAAAACAAGGGGGTAGAAGATGTTAAAACTCTCAGATATACCTCTGCATCTTTCCTCTACTGCCCTCTCGGAATAAAAGTTCACTGTGATGGGTCATATTTGCCTTGGCCAAACACCGAAGGTTTACGGGAAGACCCTTTTGCAGTAAAGACCAATGTTGAATCTTTTTGTCCCTCTTTAAAGTCCCCCCACCTCTCCTATTTCTACTCCATTTGTTAAGTTCTTCCACTATACGCTCCTGCTTTCCATCCCCCTCTTTGTTTTTAAGTGGCCATCACTTCATTTTGTCACTCTTTGTTTTGAGTCAGCCACGCGCTTGTGACGCATTTCCTTCCATTGTAGCAGGAACTGATTCTTGTAGTAATAACTCTTTCAGAACCATGGTCAAAGCTGAAATTTGTGATTGTGTATGGGTAAATTCAGCGTACTGCCACCAAAACCATTTTTTAAGACTACTGGCAAGCATAAAGACTTCTTGTCAGCTTTTTAAAGGAAGAACGTTGTTCAGTAATGGGGCATTATATCGAACAGAATTCCTACATTCTTCCTTGCCGAAATAGATCCTGACCACTTGGTTATAGACAGCTGGTGGTGGAAATATAAGTAAATAAAGAATGCTCCATTCCGTGACAACTCTGAGTCATTGAAGACGAGTCTCTAGGATTTTTCCATTAACAAACACATCAACAAGAAAATAAACTTAAAGTTGCCAGGGTATAGAATTTAGGTCTTTCACACAGCCTTCATTGTTCTCAGCTGTCCTAATTAGTTATGAAGATGCTCCTCTCTGTGTTTACCATCTAAATGATAATTCAGAATAATCATAAACTTTACTTTGTTATGGAGTTGTTCATCTTTGTCATGAAACAAAAGTGTCGTAATGGCAGATGTTTGAATTTGAGCTGGTGGTTTTGCTTGAAGAATTATTGCGTTGCATGTAGTATCATTTGAGCAAGTCTTTCATACACCAGGGAGATTATGTACAATAGACAAACCAAGGCCATGTTTCCTACTTTTCTGTAATGCGATTGGCTTAATCAGTGGAAATGTTCCAGCATGAATTCATCTGAGTTTCGTATTCCCTCCAGGCCTGGAATGTTCACATTGTGGCTCTGTTCTGTTTCAGACCAGTCTACATTAGTTGCCAGGGAAACCTGCAAATAAAATTTCAAGAGATCAATGAAGCACTAATCTAGATCAGGTATTTTCACCAGTCAGTAATCCACAAAGCACTTGCTCAACGGCCTCCACCCAGGACTCCCAGGCAGATTGTGACCTTAACTAGGCTTGCCAGTGTCACCAAATCTATACCCCATATTTCAAATTGTTGAAAGGAAACAATTGTGGGGATTCATGTATGTAATTGCGCTATGTCAATAAAATATGTGAAAATATGATTTTAATGCTATATTGTTTTGTTACTGGTTTAACTCACCCATCATCATGATAAACCATAATACTGCATCCTTACCTTCCTCATGTGCCTTCGTTGTATTTACCTCACAGTACAGCACGTGCAACCAGGGGCAATAGACATGATCAGATTAGGACGAAGGCGTCTCATATTAAATCTGGGTTAAGGAGCTAATCCATTTATCAGTATATTGCCCTCATGACCAAGTTAATTATATGGTTTATGGACACATGCGATGGAGTATCGTATATGAAAATGGTATTCCGAAATAGTAAACTTACACATAAAACCTAGTCTATATGAAGTTGAGCTTCTGTGCACACTGTAGCCTATGAGTTCCGCTAGTTTTTTTGTGCACTCAGCTATTTATTGCCGTTGTCGATGTTCTATCTAAAAATCGCCGCATTAATTTACCATGCGTACAGCTATAATTCTCTTTCCCTAATAAGAGATCACAACTGTGCCAGACAACGAGTGACGTTCACCATCACCGGGAACGCGCGTCACTTCTGTTCTTGTTCTTTTCCATAATGCTCAGATCAGATCAGATGGCAGACAAGTATAGAGAAACACACACGACAGCCCTTCGGAAATATAAAGGTATAGTGTAAAAAAAAGGAACAAGAAAACACAAGCTGTAATGCATTTCAGGTTTTTATCATAGTATACTGCATATTAGTATTATGGTCAATTATCTTGTATAGCCTAACTACTGCAGCAGTGGTTATCTATCAGTCTTATTATGAGTAGCCTATGTCTTCTGCACCGGTGTTCACTCATACGTTCTCTTACTCAAAGTAAATTAACTCAAAATGAAAATGGTTACTGCAGTGAAATATTTCCAACGTGTATTTCTATATCTATCTGGCTATCTGATACCTACACAAAGTAGGATGGACTCCACGATGCATTCTCCACAAGAATGTAAAACTCAACTCTAAGAAAGTGTTGATATTATACAATTGATAATTCCCCTCCCCCAATAACCTTTATTGTACCACTGGCGACATCTATCTGTTCTCCGGGCTATAAGGGTGAGTTTGAGCCAGTCTGGATTCACAATTATGATGAACTGTAATAAATGGGCTGAAAACTGTTATGATGCAATGAAGAATCGGAAAATTAAACAACAACAACAAAATACTGAAATAAGAATCGTGTGTTTCGAAATCTCGAAAAAATAAAAAATAATACTCCATGGTGACAAGCGAAATTCAAACGCAACTTTACATGCAGGCTCGCAAATTAAAAAGCGCCCGCATTGTTCCGAGAGCATCATGCGGACCGCGAAGCTGTCCTCTTTCTATGAAACCCACGACCACCTCAACACAGTCTTCCTGGGTTCCGTGCGTTCAGGACCCGAGAGCATGTGTCCACAGACCACCCAGTGAAAGTTAAAGGTGGGGAAAGAGGGGAGGGAATCCTTGACGCGTTTTTACCATGCCTTTACCAAGGAAACCCATGCGCGTGTGCTCTGACGCAACTGCCCATTTTTGGAAACATGCGTCAATGGTCGAAACCAACCGTGAAATGGGGGTGGCCGTGAAAAGCAAACTAGTTTAAGGGAAATTCAAGCATTTTAAATATTTCTTATTTACTCAGTAGGATGTACAAGTTAATATTTACCCATATTATTGCATAAACGTTTTACCGGATAGTATTGTCTCGCAGTAATTCTATATAATATGTATGCTGCACCCCTATTTTGCTGTGCGCCTTATCAAGACTGTGACGCGTAGACGCAGGTTGGCGTTGATAAGCGGAGCTACGAAGTAGAGTAGTGCCATTGAAGTGAGTCATCTAACGACGTGACCTGTAGAAGTAGCACTGAAGTTCACTTAGTCGCCAAAATCAGTTCAACAAAGTCCAGAGCGGTACACTCATCACTGCCGTGAGTCACTGTTATAGGGACAGGACTAAACCTACGAGAGCACCGAGTTCACTGAAGAAAAGTAGGTGCTTCACAGATTTTTTTTCTTCATTTCATCTGGTAGAACATCTCAGTAGCGATGAATATTAGGCATTAGGTTTACACTGGAACATATCTATTTATTGGACTGTTAACGAGACTGCAGAATTTGAGAGCGTTGCCTTCTCTAATAATAAAATATTACACAGATATGCCTGGATTTAACATACTCACCATTAAGAAATATTTTGGATATCATTTTTAGATTTGGTATAAAGGAATCGCTTTGCGTGGAAGTGCTTTTTGCGACTGAAGACACTCTGATCGTGTGGGAATTCATAATCAACCTTCTGAAATTTCCTCCTCTTTTCCTGGATCATGTACCAGGATTACACCGGGACATACGACACATCCTCCCGCGGCAGCAGCAGCTCACCGGCGCACCCGGACACCAGCCCCATTCCTGCCTCCAACTACCAGGTAGCTTACTGATGTGCTTGATTGTCCGTATCCGCATTACACTTCAGCTACATGTTTACACACTTCGGGTTTACATAAATATTCCTTGTACCAAGTTATCATAATTAATTCCAAATTTACAGATATATTCTCTTCACACACTTTGCCACAGTGCTCATACTACATTACATATAATAAACTAAGTATTGTTAAAATGAACAATAAAGACAATATGTAATTAGAAGCAGCTCCGCCAAATAATAACACAGTAGCACATATTAAAATAACATAGTAATATACATAGTAACATAAACTGCGATGCAAAATGTGACCAAACTTTCTGTAGGCTACATCGAGGACTGGCGGTCAAAGTAATTGGTTGTCGCTTTCTTCATGTCCATAATGTAAACTAAAGTACATTCAGTGGCCCTGTATGCATGTTTTTGATAGAAAAGCAACGCAAGTGTTGCAAGTGCTTAAAACTTGACACTTGATTATTGCGTAGACGGACGATGCGCCCTTAAGTAGCTACAAGCATAAAATCCCATCAGAGGAATCGGTCTCGCTCTCTTAATAAATTATTCCCAGAGGTGATTTTTCCCCCCAGTCTAGCAGTCTATCGTTTTGTTAAGATAGTGCACATGTTGGCACTCATAACATTATGTTTCCGTGGAATTAGGCATCTCGTCAGATAAGGGTAGCAGCGGCGTGGGTGGTGTGCGTAATGTGAAATAAACCCACGGAGAGTGCGTACGTAGTGGCCACAGGATGCCACACTTCCGGGACTTGCACATAAGCTATTGCACTTTACTAACCTTCAGAACATGTTTCATTTGTTTATCTGAATTAAAAAAAAAACCTTCAACCCTTTAACCGTAGTTTAACTGTAAAGTTTAGGGTGGAGAATATTAATCCAATTCGGACATCGAGAACATGGAAATGTAAAAAGATAAGACCAGTCAGAGCTTGAGCTCTAAATGAAGATATTGTACACAAACGCTGGGTTATATATTTTTAAAGGCTGACTAGAACTGGCTGATATGGTGAATTTAATGAAATTCCGATAGACCGTATGATTACAATCAATGTAATTTTCTTGTCACACAATCATACTTAAGTAAATGTATGTTTTTAATGTATGCGTGATGGCGATAACTATGTAGCCTACCCTATAATTTTTTTCTGTATGGAGAAAAAACTCGCAAAATAGTATGCTTAAAAACAGTGGGGAAAAAGCACATTAAATCACACGTTATTTGATTCTTATAGCCTAAAGCTTGTCGCGAATAATCACATACATTGTAATGTATCATACTTATCTGTATATATACCAGGAGTATTACACTGAACGCATTATATCATGTTCCAAGTAGACTAAAATTTTACTAACTGCTGAGGAGTTTAGCAATTTTGTTAGAATTTTCCGATCTTGATCTCAGCGCGAATGAATGGGAGCTTGAGCACTGGTCAGTTTGGCAACTTATTCCCCAGACTCTGGTATTTTAATCACATCTGGTACGTTTAACAGCCCTTGTCAGAAATTCCCGAGCATCATCGTCTTTTTAGGGTGGCTGTTTTAGCTGCTAAACCCATGGAATAAACTGCCCCCTTTCGATTCCACCATTGTTTTGACTCCTTTGGGGGAAAATCAAGTGAAGGGGAAAATTCGGGTACATTTCAGGAGAAATTAGAGCAACGCGGTAATTTCGCAACACAACAGAGCTTCATATAATAATTCAGTAACATGTTTAAGTTGACCTTCCCGGTCGCTTGTGATGGATTCAATGAGAAGCAAACGCGACAGTTCCTGGAAGTTAGTGGAGTCTTTCGCAATACTAAGTTGCGGAAAACTCTACTATCTCTACCACCTTAAAGAAACACTATAGGGTACTTATAGTGAAAATAAAACACTAAAGTGAGACTTACGAACATTGACGTTTAGCTTTCATTTTTAAATACACGAAATGATTGCTGTTATCCTTTTAAACAATACAACGCTTCCAGTAATTCATTCCCTCCAAATGATTTGTCGTAAACATGGTTAGTCACATTAAGTCAGTTTCTCGTTAAAATCCCACTTGGAATGTGTGAATGGACTGGAATTTGTTGTTTGGAATGTGCTGGCACGCGATCCCAGTTCAGTTTCCCGGATGGCTGAAATAAAGAACAGTTTTATAACGTGATTAAGCATTTGTCAGACTGCATATGTTAAAACAACAACAACAAAACAGCTTATAACCTGGGTACATTTTACTAGTAATATTTGGGTAATAGCCTTGTTTGTACTATAACTGTCAGTAATAAGTGATACACAACAGATCAGAAGTTCACATATTTTCAAATGTAACTATATATGAACAAAGATTTATGATAGGCCTATTAATATTTTCTAAATTGACATTATTAACATCAACTTCAAAACTGTTAAGCATTCATTGAAGTAATCGTTAACCCACTTCATATTGTGTCACTAACTGCTGTGTGCTTACAGTTAAATGAATAATTGGATACAATGCACTTGTTGTGGAGATACACATTTTTGCATTTTGCTTATATTTAAAAAAAAAACAACCTTTCTGTAAATAATTTTTTACATCTGTAATTACAATGTTGGCTCTACCCATACACTTTAACCCATCCTTAAACCTAACAATACAACTTGTTCATAACCATAACTGTATCCTATCTCAATAACAATCAAATGTTTTGCATTTCAAGGTGTACACAATAGATGCATTGTATCTATCTTTATTTTTAAGTACATTGTAGTCAAAGACCTAATATAAAGTATGACTGCAATAGCGATTATTGTTAATTAACAAATTAAAAAATAGTTAATAATGGTATTAATAAATAACTTTAATGTTAATGAAGCATTAACAAATAATGAATTTTATTTAGCATTTTATTTCTGTTGTCTTATAAACAAATATAAGTTATAAGTCATATTTACTTTTTATAAGGCAGAGTCTGTTTAATAATAAATAAAAAATCTGTTGTATACCCACACAGCGGTGAATCCGTTGCCCATTGCATCACAGAGGCTATTATCTAACCCTGGTCGGCTTCTGTCAGGGAGGGTTGTGGGCTTTCCCATGATTCACCGCGTGTGTGTGTCACCCTGTCGCTCTGGGGGTCAAGCAGTCAAGAGGGCGCAGAGCGAGGTAGCACGTGGAATGATTCATTAATCTGTGATGATGGGAATTTGTAAAACGGCTAAAAAGTGGGTGGCTGGGGGACTGCAGTAACAAAGACTAAAAATGAATCATACAATCTTTAACGTGCAGTGAAAGTAACCGTTCTAATCCAGAGTTTTTTCATAAATATTTACACTTTAATCCCTTAATATTTTATTTTTTCCACAGAAGTACAGAGTAGACATGCCTGGCTCTAGCAGTGCCTTTATTCCCACAATTAATGCCATAACGACCAGTCAGGACCTGCAATGGATGGTTCAGCCCACAGTAATCACATCCATGTCTAATCCATATTCCCGGCCTCACCCGTACGGCCTGTCTGTGTCTAGTGGCCCGAGCCTCCTTGGTCACACAGCCCTCACACGACCTGGGGTCATCCGGTCCATCGGTGACGCCCGGGGTCGACGCAAGCGAGACGAACAGGTCAGTGTTACAAACCAACTAAACCAGTTTTAACATACAGTATAGAACAAAATTATATTTTTATTGTGCTAACATCTGCTGAGTTATTGAGTAATGTAATGTTTTTACTATTACGTATTTTCTTTTTTATTACTGTGAAACTGCACTGAAACAATCGTTATTGTTACAAGTGTAATAAATAATTTTTAATTGAAATATGTTACTTAAGTTTTTTTTTTTTTTGTTTTTTTGCCTGAGGATGATTTCTCAAATTTCTCAAAATGGAAACTTACTTGTGTGAGTGCTCACTCCTCTTTTTGTTTATAGCTCACCCCAGAGGAAGAAGAGAAACGGAGAGTTAGACGAGAAAGAAACAAACTAGCTGCAGCAAAATGTCGGAACCGCAGAAGAGAACTGACTGAGACGTTGCAAGGGGTGAGTTTTTCACCATTGTTACCAAAGAAAAAACTATTACCAGCACAGGGGAACACATATTTACCAAATACACCAAATGAAATGTCAGCAACTTTTGCCAGGCTAATCTGCACGCAATAGTCAGTGGTTAAAATCTGAAAAGACCATAAAAAGAAGGTTTTACAGCCAAAGAAGGCCAGTGTTGTCTGGCAGACATGGGAATGCCCCGAGTCCCAGACAATTCTGGCTGTAATTGAACTACTTAGCTTTATAATGGCATCTCTCAGGCTATCAGACCTGAAACATGAAGGAGGAATGTGCTACAGGGGGTTGGAGGGAAGCAAACGTCTGATATTGTTTGAGGAGGAAACCGCAGCTAACCATCAAACCCCACACACTGCTATCTTCCCTCTTCCCTCCCCCCACTCTTTGCTTCATTCCTCACCAAATAAGGAACTGTGTCTTCTGTGACAATAACTATGCTCTTTCTTCCAATGTACTGTTTCTTTCTTTGTAAATTAAGCATTTGTTTTGCTTTTAGTTTCCTCCTTCCTCATATTAATGAGTCAAAGACAGCTACGGTTTATCTATGACTGTCTAGCCATATTATTATTATGTCAGTGTTTTAGCCTTCTGTAGGCTTTGACAGTTGTTTCAAAATATTTGGTGCTGTGTCAAGTGTCCTGTTTAACAAAGAAATGTTTTTTAACAGCGAGTGAACAACTCAAATCTATTTGGGAAATAATTAGTGTTTATGGGTGGGTGTGCCTTTAATAGTGCCAAAGTGCAATCAGGAAAAGGTGTGTGTGTAGATGAAATTTGGCTTTATACCCTAAGATAATTAAAATAAAATAAAATAAAATGTTTCATGATAGTTGTTATTTATGTATTATAATTATAATTATTATTATTATTATAAAAATTCAGTGAAATAGTAGACTTTAGGCATGATAACTACACTAAGCCATATTTTGCGATTTTGTTTGGTCTAATTGTGCATCCATTGTATAGGCTTACATTAAAGACCAGAATGTCAAATAGAAATTTTGGGGGTGAGGGTGGGGTCTTTTGACTAGGAGAACCCAGAGAACTTAACAACACCCTGGCAGTGACCTTGTTAAACTTTTTTTTTTTATGCTTCAATGTGTTGAATGTGTAGTTATCAGCATTATTAATTTGCAAATTATTTCATAGTCTAAAAGAATATCAGTTAAAATAGCAATCAAATGCAGCATGATGGGTCATTGTATTTCTTTTTTTTTTTAATTCAAGGAGACAGAAAAGTTAGAGGAGGAGAAGGCTGACCTGCAGAAAGAAATCGAGACCCTGCAGAAGGAAAAGGACAAGTTGGAATTCATGCTGGTGGCCCACAACCCTGTCTGCAAACTGTCCCCAGAAGAACGGCATCAGAGTGCACATTCCCAACAGCGTGCACCCCTTCCTCTGACCATGCGCTCCAGCCTGGGTCCCCGTGGACCGATGAGTACCCTCAACCCAGTGGTGGTTAAACAGGAGCCTTTGGAAGATGACGACGATGAGGAAGAAGGAAAAAGCCAGCATTCAGTCATCAAGCCCATCTGCCTAGGTGGTGGCATGTATTGTTCTGATGGAGACAGCCTCAACACGCCTGTGGTGGCTGCTTCCACCCCAGTGTCCACTCCGAACAACCCAAGCCTCATCTTCACCTATCCCAGCATGCTTGAGCCAGAGAGTCCTTCGCCCTCATCAGAGTCTTGCTCCAAAGCCCACCGCCGTAGCAGTAGCAGCGGCGACCAATCTTCAGATTCCCTTAATTCTCCCACCCTCTTGGCGCTTTGAAGAAAAAATTGACGGTGTTCCATTTGCTATTCTCGTGGATCTCCAGAGCACGCTTAGCTATGATTTGAGTGAGGACTTCACCTCAACAAAGCTGAGAACTCTCAAGGGCTAATTTGCTCATTTTATTTAAACGTTTTAGAAAAGAGTTTTTGTTGTCGTTGTTTAAATGTATGTGCAAATTCCACTCGCTCTTTCAGCTACAAATAGTCATGAGTTTCTGGCATGCGGATGAAAAAAGGGGAGTAGAGAGTTCATCTTTCGTCTTTAGCAAGACTCAGAGCATCTTGCAGTCGACTGCCTGTACAGAGGAGCAAGATATTTCCTGCTGGCTGTCTGACTAATAAGAGATTGGAATTGTTTGCAAGATCGAATTCTTAATAGGTACAGAATAAGACGTTGGACACTACGGTAGATAGCTGCCCTCAAAACAACATCTTTGTATTTGTGATGTGTGATAATTGTCCCTTTGTATTTTGTGTCCTGCTGTTTATAATATTTAAGGTTCACTGGATGAGCCTAACTGCTGAGTGTCGAAAGAACCATCTTGTATAATAAAATGCTGACCTTTGTTGATATTTTGTATATGCGGCACAAGCACTAAGATAATTTGCCAAATTTACATAGCTTTTGTTATGTAAAGCAAACAAAGAAAAAAAAAACACTTTCTAGCATCAGCGAATCTACTGTCAGGGATTTTTGTCTGTGTCAGTGAGCCATACAAGCATTACTAGAAGCAATTGCACAGAGAACACAATATAATGGTGTACATGAGGGAAACTCTAGCCATATTAGGCTCCGCCTCTAACCCTGACATGGCAATATCGCTTTTGTATTGGCGCACACTGTGGTTTTCAAATAATAATAATAATAATAATAAAAACTGTATTACTTTTATAATATGTACTTTTATGTCTAGATTGGCCCTTTTTTCAGGGTACAGTGTAAACTGAATCATATATCAGCCATATGAGCACTTCTCCCTGAAACACTGGTTGGCTTTTATTGCCGCACTTGGGAACAGATGCACTTTGTCAGCAACTTTACAATCAAATAAAACGCCATTCTTTACAGTGATGGAATAAACAGGGAACGCCTGATGTTGATAATGATATTGAATGTTTGATGCGAAAGGTGAGTGTGGTGTGCATCAGACACTGAAGTAAATATACACATTGCAATATGTCTTGAAAAACATTCCATGGAAGAGAAGACTGAACTTCAGTTAGATCTCAAGGTTACTGTTGCTACAGTCAGATAATAATTGAGGGTGAATGTGAGTATTTTGTTGTACAGGATGCAGCAAACTGAAACAAAACAAATGTGGCTTCTATTTGAAGGACTTTGTTGCTTTATTTATGTCAGGAACTTTCAAGGATCTTGGAGATAATTTCAGTGTTCGTTATATCGAGTATGAGAGATTCTAGTTGCGAAAACCAATTTAATACCCCCCCCAAAAAAAGGAAAATGTTTAAGGACTGTGCTGTAAACTGTTCTCTGTTGGTCTCTGAACCCTGTGTAATTTGAGCAAGCCATCTCTACAGCTTTCTGCACATGTCCTGCTTATCGGTCTGTATTCTCTCTCTCTCTCTCTCTCTCTCTCTCTCTTTATATTGCTTTTACTGTTGAAAGACAGAAAACAACCTACAAAAACAGCAATATGCAAGGCAGTGTTGTTCCTTTGGTAATTTAAATTTATAATAATGATAATAAAAACATTTCAAAAGTGGTATTTTTGGATAGTCGTATTTTGCTGTGCACAGTGTTTTGCGTATGTTGGATATTTCATTGTTACAATGTGCTGCTTCTGTGTTTCTTTGAGTCAGTCACAAGATTTTGAATGCACCTGCTTTATGCGTCAGTTATTCATTTATCTCTAATTTCTGCACTTAATAAAAGATGCAGATTTATTCATCCTAATATTGGTCTGTGAATCTAAATCTGTAATTGAAATTTGATAGACAGTTTTGCTTTATCCAATTGATGGCAATGTAAGACAATACTTGCTTTGTAAATACATAAAATATTTAAAAAATGGGGATGGTGGTGAAGGAAACAAGAAGCAAAATTAGCATGTGCATACTTGCATGTACTGTACATATAGTTTTAAATACAATACTTCCTTCCATAGTTCATCAGTGCTTCTGCTGTAGTTCTGGTTATCAAACTGCACTTTATGTAAAAACAAAATGTATAAACGTGTATGTTAGGATGCTAATTTGGCCATACAAATTAGGGTTTGTGGGAGTTTACTTTCTCTTGAAGTATCACTCTATATATATTCATTTCAGATGTCAAAACTGATCTTTTGGTTAAAGGTGCATTCATTAGCTTGCATTACTATGAGTGGATGACCCATTGTCTCATTTCACCAGATCAAGTTTTATAATGATTATGTACTAGGTTGAAAATGGTTTGCCAAGTCTGAGATTTGAGTCCATTTTAAAAACATTAATGGCTGTTTTGCGGTTGTGTATTGAGCTTTGGGCCAAATTCATGTCTCTGTGTGGAAATCTTTTATTTTGAAATAAATATTTTGATTTTAAATTCTGAAATGTGTATATACACATTATTTCAGACATACTATAGCACTGATGTAGTCTCAAATCACTGTAAGAAAAATGTTCTTCCAATCAGCTCCATGAGACATTACTAAAATTGCTTGCACTGAAAATAATAAAATAAAATAAAGGATATCTGAAAGGATAATAGTAATAAAGAGCTGATTAGTACTGGTAATTCAGTTAAGACAACATTCACACAGTAATCACATATTGTTAGTGCAGTCAGTTACTTATCTGGCAACCATAAACAAATTATACTTTAATAATCTCTTTCCTAGGTATTTTGCAACCATTCACATTAGGTTCAATCTTTTATAAAGATAAAAATAAAAGTAAAACATGGGGCAAAAGTAATGATAATAATAATAATAATAATAAATATCTGGACTAATACAAAATAATTGCATTTAGCATAAGGTATTTCCCCTTTACATTAACCATTATAACCATTATAACATTATATGTGCCATGTACTCATTTATTAATTTCAACACTAAAATTTAATAGTTTTTTTTTTCTTTCAGTTTGTGGAATGGTTTGATATTTTACTAAGTATTTTACATACAACACACAGCCTAAAGCTGATTTGAAGAAAATGTAGCTCTCTGTCATGCAGTGTTCATTCTAAATTAGAAGTCTCTTGCTTCAGTTTTCATTATCTAATTTTTTATTTAATAAAAAATATTAATAATTCCACCTTCAAGGGCAACAAAATGGTAGTATTTGAAAAGTGTAAGCTAATAGTCAACAGACAAAAATGGTACACGACACAGTAGAGTCATACTGCCACCTAGTGGTTAAGATGCATTTGAATTTTACATTTCCTATTTTCAACATTGCTGCTTAAAAGCAACATAATTGTTATTTTTAGTATATATAAGTGAAATTATATTAAAGTTATAACAAACATGAAAGATATTAGCAATTAAAAAGATAAAATAAAAATCGAAAATAGCTTATATTTCTTGTAAAACAATAATTATTCTCAAGAATTGATGCAAAAAGTTAACGAAAAAACAACCCTTTTGTGCTTTTGCATTGAACAAAGCACAAACACGAGCCATGACTCATAAACAACAACAACGAGGGTTAACGTAAACTAGTGACACGAGTGCTATACCTCGGTGTGTGAAATGGGGTGGCGTCTTTCTTCAAAAGAAGAAGCGGATCGCGAAACCGGTTTGCACGTGTTCCCATTTCAAAAAAACTGTCCGGTAACAAATACTGCGAAGGCTCGTGCAAAGCACGGAGCAGAGATTAGTCATGCATAATGTTACACTGGTCATTAATAATGCTTAAAAGGGGGCGTCAACCCGATGAGGTTTCTCCAGAAATATTTGATTGGGTTCAAGCCTGTGCTGTGGCAGGGCAACTCAAGGACATTCACAGAGGTGTCTATTAGCCACTCTTGCTGTGTGCTTAGGGTTAATGTCCTGTTGGAAAGATGAACCTTCTATCCAGTCCGAGGTTCTAAATCCTCTGGACTAGTTTTTCATCATGTGTCCCTCAGTCCCTGACACTGAAAACCCTGGATTGAGTTTGGCCACACCGCCATAAAACCCTGATCAATGGAGTGTTGCAGATATGTTTGTCCATTGGTAGGTTTGGCCTATCTCCAGAAATGATCATGGAGTTCAACTAGAGCAGGGATGTCAAACTTAGTTCCTGGAGGGCCGTAGCCATATATATATATATATATATATATATATATATATATATATACACGTGTAAATTAATACATAATACACTTTTTTAGTATTGGTGCACTCAAAAATAATGGTCCGTCCATTTCAGATAGTTTCATATGCATTTTAGACAGGCTTTTGTATTGTTTTTATGCAGCTACATCTGAACAACCGTCCACTGAATTGCAATGTAAGTTCAAACTCCAAATTTGCTTTCACAGGAAAATATAGTAACTTCAGCCAAAATTATTAACAACAGCTGCTCATCAAAATCATCCATGACACACAGTTGTTGTGCAAAGTTTGCGGTCGATGACAAACATTACTGGGTGTATATTATAACTTTATATAAATGGCAATTTCTGGTGTCTAAAATTTGGTTTTGACCTTTTTAGGCCTATCTTTAAATGTATTTATTGAATTTCAAATCGAACATTATTTTATCTGTATTCATAATGCCAGCTGAAGTGAGTCAATATAATTTAGCTTGTAGCCTATTTATTAGTTTGACACGTTCTGATTTGAGCCCAACCAAAGTCCATTGTCATATTTTCGTAGTTTGTAGTTTATAATCATGAAACTGTATTGCCCAGAATTCTAGTAGACGATCCTTGACGTTCATTGGCTGCTCAAAGACACGCCCCACCCCCCGGTTAATATTCCAGGCGAACTGCATGTCAAGTTTAAGCCAGCTGCTACATGCGCAGATAATGTCCTCATTTCAACACAGACTAACGTTTTTGCTTTGACGATGGCATTAAACTGCAGCACATTTAGACGCTTTATCTTAGGAGCACAGACCGCGACTGAGGCCTTCACAAAGAGAGCAGTTCAGCAGACATGTTGGAGATACAGAGTATGTCGATGGTATTCTGGTGTCACTCATGAAGAGAAAAGGCTGGAGCAGGTGTGTTTTCTTCCACTTTTTACACTTATACTTTGACCTGCCACTACTTAACAGGTACGATATCATGAAGCGCTTTAAAGTCACGTGATGACTAATTATATGCTTTGGGACAAGGGTTTAAAACTCTTATAAACATAATATTTTAAATAGCTAATTCTGTCTCAGTGCTGTCTGTGTTCATGTCACGTCCTTCATGGATTAAGTGTTGTTTATTGTTTATATAATGCAGACAAAACTAAATATAAAGCGATATAATTCTATTTTTAAACAGTTTTCGACTTTGAAATAAATTTAAGTTCTATTTATGTACTATGGGTTATTAAAATGTTAATCTATGTTATACTAGCGATTTACCATATGTTAAATTACTAGTATTTAATATTACATTATGTTAATCATTCTGTATGTCAGTTCCTAGCTGTGCATAAACTAGCCCTCAAATTAAAAAATAAAAAAAATTAATTCAGGGCTAGTTTGTGCACAGTTATGAACTGACATGCAGAATGATTAACATAATGTAACATTAAATATTAGTGATTTAACATATGGCAAATCACTGGTATATAAGTGGTTTAATTTATGCATCATGCAAAATGCAACTGTTTTAAAGTGTGACAAATTATAAATGTTTCTTTATTTACAACAGTTGGGTCATAAGATTCTCTCACTGAAGTACCAAATCAGACAAATCAGTAATGGATGTCACGCTGTATAACATGACAAGCCGTTACACATGCTTACTGTGAAATCTCTCAACATCAAAGTGCTTCCCCCAAACTGGGGAATAGCTTGCAAAGTAAATTACATCTAAATATATAATTTGTACCATATAACTTTAAAAGATATGTAAAAAGATATGAATCTTTTACTTGAGATATATTACGTTTTTCAAAACTATAACAGAAATTCAGCCTTGATTTTGCAAAAGCTAAATGGATTTTTAAAATCTCAGTACTGTTAAAATGACTGTGGAAGCAAACTATTTTGCTGATTTGTCATTTAATCATGTTCTATTTGTTGTTCTCTGCAGGTCGGAGAGTTTGTGGTTCCAGATAGTCATAGGCGAGTCCTAAAGGATGTCCTGCCTTTCTCAGCATTCCTTATGGACTCCTTTGGACGCAGGCATAATTACCTTCGCATTTCTCTCACTGAGAAATGTAACCTCCGCTGTAAGTCACATACTGTATGCTTTGAAAAAAGACATTGGCTTCTACTATCAGTACTACCTATCCAAATGAATCTCCACTAAATAGTAATAAAAAGTATTTGTGATTAGTATTAAAAATGTTCTACTTTATTTTAACAGTTTATCCTATAGCTAGAGCTACAGAGTAAAAACAAACAAACTGTTGCAAGGGATTTAGAGTAGCCTATTGACAAATTAAACATAAGACAGATAAATCAACAAGATAAAAATAAATAAAATACCATGACAATTATATTGAAACAAAATAATGAGAATACATAAATAATAATATAAAAAATAAAATAAAATAATATAAATAAATAATAATAACTTGTTTTGACTTAGGTAGGGGGTAAGAAATCTCAATCTGTGTTACTTGAGTGTTTCTTGAAGAAAGTAAATGTTCTATTTTAAAGAATGACAAAATAAAAATAAAGCTTTTCTCTTAGTAATATCTCGAATTCCTCGAACATTAACTGAAAAGCATGATGACGAAAACATTTATAAGAACTGCTTATCAGAAGAATAGAATAGTCTGTTAAACAAGTGCAAGCTCTTAACATAAACGATATTCATCTATGGTGAAGTCTATGGTGCGTAAATATAGGTTACCATTATTAGCTTTCACCCTCCTCATTTATTTGCTAAACTCTAATATAATTTTAGTAACAACCCACTAAATACAACTATAGTTAAACAGTCTGAAAAATTTACTAACTCTGCTTCAACATTCATTCAACATAACACCAGGCATATGTTTTTTTTAGTAAACTTTACAGAAGTTTCTTTCACAAGAAGTGATTAGTTATCACCTTAGTTCAGGTCATCTACAGAAATTCTTGAGATTTTCTCAGCATTTAGATTTTTCGGTACCCTCAGATTCCAGATTTTCATATAGTTGTATCTCGGTCAAATATTGCCCTATCCTAACAAATCATACATCAATGGGAAGCTTATTAATTCTCAATTTCGTAAAATTAACGCTTATGACTGGTTTTGTTGTCCAGGGTCACATATAATTATACAAAGGATGAGTATGCATCTGTCTTTAACAGAAGTAGAAAATCTACTTTTTCAAATTGCCTGAAAACCACCTCATGCGAGCATAAAAACTTTTTTGCAATATATGGGAGTTTTTCCATTACAATTTCTCTAGAAATGACTATTGTGTTTCTCCGATTTTGTTGATTGCAGCTAGAAGGGGGTTTTTAGAGACAGTTTCAGGTGTTTCCACTCTTACTGCTTTTTTGCTGGACTGTTCACCAGAGTCTGTCTTGATTGTGGATTGTTTCACATAGTCGTGGATCCGTTTAATTCTTAATTGATCCCTCAATTTCCATTGATGTGGGTTTCTGTAGATTCTCCCTCAAATTCATCCTTATTTGCAAGCAAAATGATCGTGATCAATTCAACTAAACTTCACGTTCTCATTAATAAAGTCAAAAAATCACTAAAAAATTCTTTTTTAAGTCCGATTTAGCAAGACATTTGTAAGAAATGTATTGCTTACATGTCATGGCGCCAGCAGGATCACTTGATTTTTTTCCCCTTATAAAAGTGGAAACAGCTTACTATACTCGTTCAAAAATAAGACATTATTTGAAGTTATTCTAAATATTTATTTTATTTGTGAACATTCACAATAAAAACAGTTGTGCTTTTGTAAATTATTGGATGCTGCTTTCAAGAGCGCATCACAAGAATTAACTGAAATTATGCATATAGGCTGCTACTTGTTGCATTTTTTTTTCTTTTGTTTTGTTAATTTATTATTTACTTACAAAAAAATATATTTGGAGTATGGGCCTTTTTTTTTCTTTTATAGCTTATATTTTCTTTGAGTGTTCGCACAAGCTCTGCGCGTGATGTGATGTGAATCTTCATGTTCTGTTTATGCTGCTTTTTTCATGTATAAAACAAATGGAAACAAATTAAGCAATTTTTAATGGTTCGTATCAATTAAAATTTAATTTACTTGTAATTTGCATAATCTTGTCGGTTAATAATGTCTTTAATACAACGGCGTTTTAGTGCCACCAAAAAAAAAATCTAAAACTACGAGAATAAAGTCGAAATACTACGAGAATAAAGTCAAAATGTTACGAGAATAAAGTCGAAATATTACGAGAATAAAGTCGGCCTAGATTGGGAGCAACCGGAGATATTCCAAACTCTCATCTTTCAAAATCTGCCAGCTTTCAATGGAAGACATGAAATATTATTTCCAAGCATATTGTCCCCGCGAATATAACACATGATATAATTTCTGCTAATAATCCCACATAAATGCCTTTGTAGTGTATTAAAAAGGGTTAAATAAGAGCTACAGCGCCCCCCAAAGGAATGTCGACTGAGTCTGTGAGCTGATGTTAAGATAAAAACTTTATTCTCACTCAATCAATCAATCACTTTTATTTATATAGTGCTTTTAACAATACAGATTGTAGCAAAGCACTGAACATTATCAAAT
>JAUMHE010000069.1:19555855-19567007 GCA_032359235.1 Enteromius mattozi | reverse complement strand
AAAGCTCAAAGGCAATTGGTCTCTCTGGCGAGTTCCCATATGTAACGTCGAAGTGATTCGACTGAAAGGGTAACTTAATTTCCAACATGATTCCTGGTAAAAGATCAGTTACCCGCGTCGACAGTGTTTAGCAGACATGACCACTGTATATACTGTATATCTAACCCTTATTCTGCACAAAAAGACCATAAGGGTCATTCCACAAAACTTGTGCTTTTGCATCCTTAAGAAATAATCAAACATAGAATTAATATAACAACAAATATGTTTGTAATGGAAATGCACCAACTGAGGGTGAGCAGGTAAAATCTGTGGAATAGGAGAAAAAAAAATATTGTTGTGCCTTTGGGTGTCAGAATCGGAATGCAAATCATTTTTATAGAATACTGTCATCAAAGATGCCATTTGAAACTAAATGCAGATGTTTAAACAGTCAGACTGGATAAAACCTGCTATGATTACTCTACTTTTAAAGCATCAGTTTTATTTAAATAGGTCAATAGTTCTACATAATATTCACATATAAAGCATCATTTTTTTTTACATAACCTATTTTATATCACAATTCTTACTTTTTCCCCACAAATGCAAATTTATATCTCCTAGTTTAGACTTTATAACTCAATTTAACTTGTGCAATTGCGAGTTTGTCAAATCTGAGGAAAGAAAGAGACTTGTGCACTAAAAATGCAGATTTTGGTGAGCTTGATAGGTGTAGTGTATTGATTTCTTTCTTCTCCTTTTTAGGGTAAAAGTGGATTTTGACAAACTCCTCACTGTCAGCAAGACGGTCAAACTTGAGCCAGATCCTTCTATGAAACCCAAACCCAGAGTGAAAGCCAAACCTATGATTCAGAAGTCTTCCACCTTGACCCAATCAACTGATCTGCAGTTGAGCAGAGCTGAGGCTATGAACCAGATGGATATTCTCCAGTACATACAGCAAAATGACCTACCGGCCAGTGATGACTTGGACCTTTTTAAACACTGATGTTCTGCAACATTCCATCCTAGTCACCAACTTTACTCAAAATAAATGATCAGTTAATGTAGTCTGCAAAGTCTTGCCTTGCACATACAAGATAAATTACAAGACATTGTATTGTATTGTATAAAGGGCTATATAAATATATAACATATACATATATAATATATAATCATGTCCAGCACTCAAATGGCTGCAGATGAAAGATTACTTCAAACAAGCATATGTTTACTTTTGGGTGGTCTGTAGAATAGTTTTAAAAATATTTAAAGATATAAGTGTTTCACTATAATACTCTGCAGCTCATTCAATAACCAGGAAGCATAAAAATGAAGGCAGTTACCAATTTCTAAATGCACCCTAATACATTTAAAAATATTCTGCAGCAGAAATATTGCTATATACAAGTAGGTATTTTGATGGTTCCTTTAAATTTCTAATTTATCTTTTCTTAATTTTACTTTTAAATTATCAGTCAGACTGGTGGAAGTTTGTAAAAAAGAAAACGATCAGTGCAATTTCCAGTTTTAATAATTTATAAAAAAAATTTTATGTAGTTCCAGTAGATTACAAAAACAACTTTTTTACAGTAGGATTTTTTTTGTCATTTTAAATTATATTCAAAACTTGGTAAAATTACAAATATTTGTACATTTACAACTTGTTTTAGTACTACAACCTGAATTTCTGACATTTTTTAAATTTAAATCAAATGAAAACTAAAAGTATTTTAAATAACATGAACCAATATTTTATTCACAGTAGAACACAGATAACCTAACAAATATTTAAACTGGGAAATTTTACAATTTTATGCAGACAGAACAGATACCTAACACAGATGCATAGATGCTCTTCTTCTTACGATGTAGCAAGTACACCAGGCATTATGAGAAGTGTTTCCGGCTCCAGTTGATGTAAGACATGGGGTTTTAAATAGATTTAAGCTGATAGGACCTCACACTGCAGGCTGAAGTGGCCCATATCTGATTTTCTTATGACAGTCTGAAAAGCACAAATCCGATTTTTTTCAAATCAGGCCCAGGCCACTTTCATATGTGATCTCAAAATCTCAATACAGATCTCCAATGTTTTGCAATGCGACTTCAGTCTGAACGGCAATGTCGCATTTCATGTGATTTTTACGTCTTTGAAATGCGACAGACGTCACAATTCTGCGCTGGAGGAAGCGGGAAGATTAAAATCCCAATTGGAAACAACGGTAATGTTGGTGGTCAGTGGAAGGATAGTTAAAAATTGCTAAACGCACGCTAACACGAGCAGCATCCATTTTTATTTCTGCAAACACAGTGTGCTGCAAAAATCCGATCTGAGCATTAAGACCTGCAGTGTGAACTTGGAGCTGAACTTTGCAGCACAGTCGATCACCAGGAGAAGGATTTGGCACATACTAATACAAAACAAGTCAACTTAAAGTTAAATATAAGCAGCTTTTAATAATAAAAAAAAAAAAAGACACAAACTTTTGACTATTCTACTGACCTCAGATAGAAACACGGGGGAAGGCCTACTGCCATACAGCAATGAATCGCAAAGGGGAGTATAGAGGAAGGTTAGCAGTGACAGAAAGACATGATTGTAACAACTCCTTTATTACTTTGGATTGGCAACCATGTAAACACATCGTAATTCATAGCGTAAGCTACATTTAAAAACATCAAAATAGACCCGCCGTGAACTATTAAAGGAAAAACACAACGTAGCCTACAAAAATATGCCGACAAGTGTTTCATCGCATACATGCATGATACCAATAGTGTAGGGAAACCGTGACGTTTTCTACTACATAATTACGTGCATGCGCAGAACGGATCATGTAGGTGGAATGGATCGTGTACTAGAGCAACAAGCAATTTGTATGGCAAGCTTCGAGCGTGCTACCATTTTTAATAATAATCCCAGTCTCACGTGAGAACTCCGCGTTGTTTCCATGCCAGTTCTCACGTGTGTTTGGTTGGTAGTTTGCGGACCAGGACAAAGTTGTCGGCGATTCTTCATATTGTAAAGTCATGCAGTGTGAAACCCCCTCTCACCGATCTATCATGCAGTGTGAACACAGCAGGGACTGAATGCTACCCCAGATAGTCATGCAGTGTGAAAAGATCTGTGACGAGACTACTTTGAAAATCGTGCAGTCTGAACTCGGCATTAATCTAACCACTGAGGTCATGAATGTATGAATTGACTTTTTTGCATTTACCATGGAAAACATAGATTGTAATTTGGATATATTTTTGAGATGGAAAAATGCTAGAAATGTTAGAAACGTAGCTTTCGAGGGAAAGATTGCTATCAAATAGCACACCCAGGTTCCTAACTGTTGATGAAGAATTGACAGAGCAGCCATATTAAATTAGACATTGTTCTAGGTTATTACATACAAAGGTTTTTGGTCCTATAATTAACACCTCAGTTTTTTTTCAGAATTTAACAGTAAAAATACTAGTCATCCAGTTTTTATATTAACTATATGCATTTCGTTTGTTTTGCATATTGGTATGTTTCATCCGGCCGCGAAGTAATACATACTGCACTTGTGATTGGTATGAGACCTTTTCAATTCCACGAATTGATGGCGGTCAGATAAGTATGATTTGAACCATGCCAATGAACTTTCTCTAACACGAACATCATTTTCTAGTCTATTCAAAAGAATGTTGTGGTTGATGGTGTCAAATGTGGTGCTAAGATCCAGTAGCACTAATAGAGACATACAACAATAATCCGATGACAAGATCAGGTCATTTGTAACTACTGAAATATTTCATTGGCTTGTGGGTGGGCCACTCAGGGACTTTCATGCTTGATGCTCAATTCACGAGTTCCCACTTCCTCATTTATAACCAATATAAAGCATGTTTGGCAGACTGTCTGGGGAGCAGGCAGGGAGCCTGGCAGGCCCCGAGCCCTAGGGGATTAACCCCTAGGAGGCAAGGGCTGAGAAGAGCTAAGAGCCCGGCCTGGTCACCGCGTGCCCCCCGGGAGGAGAGTGGAATGGCTATTGAGTAAAGACAGAAGCTGATGGATAGTGTAATAATACTGTAAACCAGAATAAGCAAGCTGAGAGCGATGGTGGCAAGGAACCAAAAAGGAGAAAAAACCTTGGGAGAAACCTGACTTAGCGGGGACCAGTTCTAATCTGGCCGGGAACCGACACCCGGTTTAAGGGGAGGCAGAGGGATGCAAGAATGAAGATGCTAGAGAAAGGAAGTTAGCGGTATATAAAGGGCAGGATTACGTTCTGACTGTGTAATTAGGTAATAGGGAGATCAGCTGCAGCTGGTTAACATTCAAACGTGCTCCTCCTGAAATTTATTTAAACATCATTTGATAAATTGATGCTCTACACAACAATGACTTTAAATGATGTTTATAAACAAATTTCGGGAGGAACACAGGCAGGTAATCACCTGTCCGCTCATCGCTATTATCACATCTCCCAATTATATCATTTCCCTATCAGATCGCATGCCACTCCCTATAAATAGCAAAAACTCCTTCTCCCAGTATCTCGATCTTAGTATCCCTCCCCCTCCCCAGCTCCTCCTTTCAGTTCCCTATCCGGGGGGAGCACTCAGGGTTAGGACTAGGCCGTCAGTCTCCATCCTCCCCAAGCCAGTTAGGGTTGTTAACTTGCCAAACTCGCTTCGCTAATATTGTATTACCAGCAAGTTCAAACTCGTGAAATGATGTTTTTGGAGTAATTTCTCAGCCAAATTTGATGTGTGATTAATTTGTGATTAACTAGATTAATAGATCACCACATCATGTAATTAATTAGTATAGATATGAGTCTCAGTTATTTATTGCACGTAAATGATTGTTATAATTATTCTGTACTTTCATTGTATGCAATTGATATGAAGCAGCTATTTGACAATTTTATGTTAAATCTAGTAAAGAGCTAGCTGACCAGCACATCAATAGTTGTCTAAATATGACAGTAATGCAGATTATTTATACTATGAACAGTACTGATTTGTGATTCAAAGCAGTTGCATCATACGTTTAATCAATAAATATATCTAAACAGATGTATTTACAATAAAAAAACAGCAACTATACAGACAGCATTTTAGGTTGCTAGGTTTGCACTGAATGCAAAAAACAAAACAATGAAAATCACATATTAGACATTGACTAAACGTTTAGTTTTCTAAAATGATTTAAAAGAATGTATTTTATCATCAGTAAGAGGCCACAGGTATTTCAACAGGTATACAATAGAAACAAGGATTTTAAAACAATCTATTAGTAACAGACTGATTTTACATATGTAAAAAAAAACAAAAACAAATAAATAGACAAATGATAGCAAGTGAAAGTAACAGTAGACTTAGAAGACAAATTGGATTCATTCTTATGTCAAGACCAGATTTGAAAACTCTATTTTTGCAGTGTCTGTGTTGTGGTATAAACTCTTTCAGTATGTATACACATCTATGTTGAGGGATGCACAGCTGAGGCCCTAGGAGTGTTCAAGGGCTCAGTCTGTAGGGGGTAGTTCAGAATAGTGTCCTGCAGCAGAACAGCATTGGTCTCTTTCCACTCCCTGAATTTACTTGCAGTGAGAGCGGAGTCTGTCAGCACCTGCTCCAAAGTCAGTAGATCTGCTTCTTTAGCCTAAATAAAACAAAGAGATTTGTTATTTAAATTAGTGGTTATCAGATATTTATAATAAAATACAGTGAGAAAATATATACAGCTATAAATATAATAGCAAATTATTACACGGCTCTGCGCAATGCTTGATTCTGATTGGTCAGTCGTCATCTTTGTTGTGTTTATTTTGTTATAGAGAAGTACAGCACATATTATTCTTTCAGCAGCGAGGGTGGCGTTTGAATGCTTGCAATAGCCTATACAACTGCAAAGATATTTCAAACCTCTTTTTACTCTTAAGTAAAGAACGAAAAAGAACCATGAGTATATTGGGGTCTTAATGACTCTTCACTGTCAACATATCTTACAAAGCTGCAGTATCAGCCATGACAATGCTCTGTAACAGATGCTATAGACGTCAGGTTTCCTCAGTAATTTTTCTACCAAATGTCATGCTGATTATAGCATTATATTTATAACTACTCAAGTTGCATCAAAGGTTACAGTACTATATTGTAGCCAAATATAGCACTGAACTGAGCTGGGCTTAGTTTCCCAATAACAATTGATTTCAGTGCTTAAGAGCATTTTCTACGAGTCATTTTACAAACGTTATTGTTTCATGTGCGTTCGATTCTTTCCCATATTCTTGTGTTTGAACGTACAAAATACACCTCGTCAGTGTCGAAAATACCCGTCTTGGCGAATGTTCTCTAAAATGTCAGTTATGTCTTAAGTGAATGTGAACAGTTGAGGAAGAAATCTTATAAAGTGTGTATACGCTCAGATTTGATTTTAGAGTGTGTGTACGCTTAAGTGTTGCACAAAATGTTATTTTATCATTGCTTCTAGAAAATACGTAATCTGCATGCTTTCTAACAGTAGACATTTAATTTTAACATGGCTTTAAGCACTATGCATTGTTAAAGTTTCACTTTCTCCATGACTCCATATCAGTAAGCGATAAAACAAGCATCTTCCATCCCACAGACGTGTTGCATTTCGGGACAAAGCAAAAATAAAACTGTCTAACAACAATATAAAATATGACAAACTATTAACTGATTACTCTACAATTCATTGTACTATAAATTATACTACAGTTTGAAAATACTGTAAAATTATAAACTGTTCAACTGATGATGTTGAATGAACAGTGCCTGTACTTCCATTTAGCAGTTTGTAAGTCTTTTTTAAGAACAGTAACAGTTTAAAAAAATCACCAGTGGGGTGTAGCTGGTGTGTTTAGAATAAAACATAAAAGTATCTTGAGCTTGTGTGAACCATGAGCCTAATTTTAGGGTATTCAACCAAACTCCCATTCAAAAAAACCCATTGACTCTGAGACGATGGAAACGGGAAGTGCTAAAATTCTAACTCGCTACCAGTTTTTGCCTACAAAGTGACATCATAGTTCCACCACTCTGTTGAAATGAGCAATTTCAGTAATCTCATGAAAATCAGTTATGTACAGTGCCTTGCGAAAGTATTCATACCCCTTTATTTTTTCACATTAATATTGCTGCCTTACGTTAAACTGCTTTAAATTACTTTTTTCCACATCAATTAAACTCCATACACCATAACTGTACAGCAAAAAACATCTTTAAAATTAAAAATTTGAAAAACTAATACAATTTCATTGCAAGAACCTGATGGTCACTCCATGATCATATGAAGAAAAATGAGAAATCTACAGAAAGACAAACATCACTGAAACACTTCATCAGTTTGTGTTTTATGGCGGTGTGGCAAGACTCAATCCTCTTCTCAGGATGAAAATACACTTAGAATTTACAAAAAAGCAGCAAAAGGACCCTTCAAGAAACAAGATTCTCTGGTCTGATAAACTTCAATTCTGGGCAGAAGCTTCACTTTCCAACAGGACAATGACCCTAAACACACAGCAAGAGTGACTTATAGACAACTCTGTGAATGTCCTTGAGTGGCCCAGTCACAGCCTGGGATTGAACCCAATCAAATATGTCTGGAGAAATCTGAACATGTTCATCTGCCTCCATCCAACCTGACAGAGCTTGAGAGGTGAAGAGGTGAGGAAATTGCTAATAAGCAAAGCTTGTCGCATCAAACAAAAAAAGACTGTATAGATGCTTCCACTAAATATTTAGTTAAGGGTATGAGTACTTATGCAATGTACTTATTTCAGTTTTTTATTTTTAATAAATTTACAAAGATGTTAAAATTTTTTTTTTTTTACTGTACATCTATAGTGTTTGGAGTGTAGATTGATGTGGAAAAACAGTAATTTAAAGCAGTTTAACATCAGGCAGCAACATAACAAAATGTGAAAAATAATTTTTGCAAGGCACTGGCAAGGCTACTTTTTTTTTTTCTTAACAAGAGGTGATATCTTCATGTAAACTGTGAAGAATTAACAAAACAACAGAATAGTCATCATATTTAGCCTCTTGTGTAAGAAGCAAGACATCCAAATAACTTGAGTGGTATTGTCATTATTTAGCTGGTAGGTACAACTCTAGTGGATATATTTTTTAATCAGCAGTACTTGTGAGTGCATTTGGTTTTCATGGTAAATAGAATACTGAGAGTCAAAATTTGTTAAAAAAGGTTCATCTGAACATCTAACCTTTAGAGTGCTGTTGAGGGTTCTGATGAGATGTATCTTCTCATTGAGTGTCTGGTTTTTGCAACGCTTTATAAATGAGGCTCGTAATTCCCATTTTGAAGATGGCTTCCGCTCACCCGTTGGAGATAAACTTGCTCTTTTCAAATGTAAGTACAACCTTTCCATCTCATCATCAGTTCCTTCCTGTCCATCTAGAACTATTAAAACAATAATACATTTTATAGCAAGGCTTAGGTTTAACTATGTTTACTTTTTTTTTTTTTTGATAGACCTATAACAAACAGTTCTAATATGCTTCAAATTGATCAGCAGTCATGCTGAACAATGTAATTTCCTAGCATAAATCTGATGTTAAAATGATCCCCCAGCTTGCTTACTTTCATGTCTGATGTCATTTGAGATCAGCTGCGTTTCTGGTTCCTCTGGCTCTGCAGATATTGCCATAGGTGATGTGCTAGATGAGCATCCAAATGGATGTTGAGATGGAGCTGTGGCTTCACTATGTTGTGAGTTTTCCTTTGTTGTGCTCACTGTATGGACTACAGCTGAGCAGACCACTGTTTCACCAGCGGTAGGGTTTGCCTGGGAGACAAGGTCCAGCCAAGACCGTCTATGCTTTGCCAGTGAAGAGACAGAGCTGTGAGAAGTCATTGTACCGACGGGGGAGGAGAGGGTTCCAGTGGCTTCGCTAGGAACAGGGGAGGAATATGGAGGAGGAAGGCTTCCCTAAATGGGGAAGATACCGCAGAGTGAGGGCAGGATAATGGCATATAATATACATCTGTTGCAAATGTTTACAAATTTTCAAACATAGTTCTTGTTCAGGGGTTTACAACTTTCCAGCAGATTTTAGCTCAAAACTTAATCAAACACGCTTGAACAAAGCTAATCCATATAACTAGAAAGTTACAGGCAGGTGCTCAAGACTGGAGCTAGATTCTGTAGGAAAGTAGATCTTGAGTGCCAGAGCTAAGAGCTCCAGATATAGATCATATTGGCTTTGTTTTATAAAGCCCCCTCTTCATTTTTACAATAGTCATGAATTACACCATGAAACTTGTTGCCAGCTACCACACACTATGAAATGACAGACCACTAGTACTGGTTCTCAAAATTATGTTGTGAGCCCAGAAAATGTAAGGGAGTCAGTTCAATGATTAGAAAACAGTGTTCTCTCACTTTCATAATCAATCTGTATGTGAACAATAATATTTATGCATTTTCTGTGACTGGATAGCTATCTGATTGTGAGAAAGACCAAGTGTAAATTTCCTCAGAATGAGGGGATCTGGGACACATTCCAGATGAAACTGGACAAAGTATAAATGCATCTGGTTGTTAAAACCACATATCTTTATCGTTATCGTGCTTGGTGTGAACATGCATCGCCGCGGATGAGTGAAACTGAAAGTAAGTCACAGACACTCAAGTACTCAGTACACACAATCATTCTCATTAAAAGTAATAATATCATATCTCTCCAGTCCTTAAGCCGTGATCTCTCCTTTTGCAGTCTTTGAACTTGAAATTACCCGATGGTGAATAAAATGCAGCTCATATCTGTTGCTTTATTTTACGTGAACTCCTTTAAATTTGCATGTAGCATGGGATTTTAAAATTGAAGACACATTTATGTGGCCAAGAGTAAATGGATACGTTTGAACAAATCAGACAGCTATCCAATCAAAGAAAACACATGAAATGACCAGGCCCTTAAAACACAAATGGCAACCATCTTCTGCTGCTGTATGAATGCTGCCAATGTAAAACCAGAAACTTGAGGTTTGCAAATAATGCATGGGCAGACCTTTGGCAAGAGGGCAAGGCCATGTGCACTGTGCATCTGTGAACTTGCCTGGTGTGCAGTGACTGGTGGACCATTGAGACTTGCTAAAGCTTGGGTCTGGTGCTCGGAATATGGCGGTGGTGGTGTGTCAGTGGACTCCTCATGATCACTGGCCTCACTGTAGCATTCTGTGCAGGAGAAAAATAAAGATGCAAAAAAATAAATAAACATAAAATGATAAATATTGTAACACTAGTACACTAACTCACACAACTTACCAGCTGTATGAACCTCTGTGGGTTCATACTGAATAGATGCCAAACCAAGTTTATTCAACCATCTGAAATCACAAAAAAAAAAAAAAAATGTAAAAAAGGACTGCAGCGTGTGTTCTATTTATCAAGGGATCATACTTATCAGCCTAACCTTTCTGGAAAAGCTTATGCCAGAGTTCTGGAAAGAAAAATCCGTCCAGCTGGAATATTGTGGACATTCGAATCTAACTAAAATGGTTTGAAAACTAGTGTGAAGCAGAAGAGATGAGGATCAGCACCTCCAAATCTGAGGACCAGACCACTAAGGGCTGACCCCAAATATAAAGCTCTTTTAAATTACCAGCTGATTTATGTTCCGACCCTCACATATGGTCAGGAACTTTGTGTAAAGACTGAAAAGCTGTGACAGAAAAGATTAGGAGAAGAGGCACTTCCATCACATCACATAATTCTGAGACATCCACACTAATGGCCAAATACAATAATTACACATTTGATTGCTTTGTTTTGTTTTTGTTTTTTTTTTCTTAAAAAAGGAAATGAATGTGTTCATCTATTTCAACGGTTTATACAAACCACTACTTTGACTGCTTTAAATGCAATTCTAAATGCTACTAAACAAAATAGAAAGGTGTTTTTGTTTTATTTTGGCAGAATTAGATGTCAGTGGACTTACAAGTTCATGTCCTCATTGCTGTCTGCTGCAAAGTAAAACATCATGACTTTGGGATGGCATGCTTTGATCGCACTGTGAGAAAGAAGGAATGTGAAAAAATTTAATTATCATAATAATAAGATATCTCAAGAACATATCTAAATTGCGACCTATGCTCTCAACCTCAAATGCAGAAATGTTAATTCATGCGTTTATGACC
>JAUMHE010000069.1:19516042-19551438 GCA_032359235.1 Enteromius mattozi | reverse complement strand
GGGTTAGGGGACGGCTCTCCTGGCCGTAATTGCGGAGTGAAATCCGCGGAGAAATGGAATGCCTCTTCTGGCCGCATATCATGCACAGGGTTAGGGGACGGCTCTCCTGGCCGTAATTGCGGAGTGAAATCCGCGGAGAAATGGAATGCCTCTTCTGGCCGCATGTCATGCACAGGGTTAGGGGACGGCTCTCCTGGCCGTAATTGCGGAGTGGAATCCGCGGGGAACTGGATCAGGTCTTGCGGCTCTTTTTCAGATGGACACTCCGGCGATGCGGCTTTCTGGCAGTGTTTTGACGGCGCAACCATCGAACAGCGCTCTTGCCGTGAAGGCGGAGATTTGGAATGGGCAGAGGAAGATGACGAAGCTTTGGATGATTTGGCTAGCTGGGTTAGGAGGGAGAGCAGGCACATTGGGGCAGTAGGTGGAGGAGTCTGGCTCGTGGTGAGCTGGAGTGTCTATCTGCTTTTGGATAGGAGGAGGACTAAAATCCTCCACATCAACACAAAACTCGGAATGATTTAAATCAAGAACTAAATTCAAAAACTCGGCTACAGACTTACGACAATCATTGGGAAGAACTAAACTAAACAAATTATCATTGAGTCCCATCAAAAAGCAGAAGTTAATCCCAGAATCAGTCCAACTCACCAGATGTAAAATGCTCAGAAAATCCTCCACATATTGCTCCAATGGCCCAACTCCTTGCTGGAGCTCAAGGAGGCGCTCATCTTCCCAATCCATTTTGCTGTTTCAGGTCTGTGATTTCTGTTACGTGCAGTGGTTGTTGAAATAAGATACTTTCACAAAGGTGGAAAATAAGAACTTTTACTGTCGCAACTTATATTAGGCATTTACAACATCTAATCACATAAGGGATAAAGCAAACAGACATGGTATAAGTACACAAGGACATAATGAACTAAATGGCAGACAGCTGGGGAACATAGAGGGAACCTAATTAACTAATAATCACGGGGAACACGGGAACTACCAAATAAGGGCAACAGGGAAGACACAAAACGAAACTAAAACTAACAACAGACGTAACAAGTATATTCAGAAATCACACTGTTCAAAATATTAAAGAGATAGTTCACCCGAAAATTAAAATTATGTCATTAATTACTCACCCTCATGTCATTCCAAAGAACTTCGTTCATCTTTGGAACACAAATTAAAGTATTTTTAATGAGACCTCCATAGACAGCAATAGTCCTACCACAAGGTGCATGAAAGAATAGAACATTGACAAAATAGTCCCCATGATATCAATTGTTCAATCATAATTTTATGAAGTTACGAGAATACTTTTTGTGCGTAAAAAATAACGACTTCATTTTGCAATTTTCTCCTGAATTCCTGTATTCTGCCATTATCGAGAGTACCACGATGCATGCATGTTGTGCTGCTGACGTACAAACACGCATGCACTGCTCCTTGTTTACAGTTGTGACTAGAAGCAATACAGCTGCATTCGGAAAATTTCCATCTATTAGATTGTGTTTTATTAATGTCTACACCTACCCCAACCCTAAACCTACCTCTTACAATAATGCAAAAACAGTAATTATTGTACAGTGTGACAAAAATGATGCTATATTGATGTGCGCATGGCCAGTAGACGCAGATGTACAGTGCCCTTCTAGTCTTAAGCCCCATTCACACCAAGCATGATAACGATAAAGATATAGTTCTAAAAATCGCTTTTAAAATAAATGAATAACTCCACACTACAATAATGACGATAAAGGCACAGAGAAACAATATCATATTTTTTTCCAGCTGATGATCGATACAAACATTGACAGCCAATCAGAATCCATCCTGTTCTTAGGAGCTTGAGAATTGAAAGTGGTAGACGCATGTGCGCTTAGAATATAAACAGACAGTTTCATTCGCTGGTGGTGATGCTAATATCGTTATCTTTATAGTTATCTTTCTTGGTGTGAACTGGCCTTTACCTCTTGTTTACGAGCAGAGGTACTCATGTGCTACTCTCGATAATGGCAGAAGACAGTAACTTGAGCGAAAAGATTTGTTGATTAAAGTTTTTTGTCAACAAAAAGTATTCTCGTAGCTTCATAAAATTACAATTGAACCACTGACGTGACATGGACTATTTGTTGATGTTCTTGGTACATTTGTCGACTGAAGTGTGATAGGACCATTGCCGTCTATGGAGGGTCAGAAAGATCTCGGATTTCTGGACAATATTTCGCACAATATATTCATGCGCATCTCGTCAGTAAAGCCGATTCTTTGATCAGCTGTAAATCTTCATTACCTGTTTTCAAATGGAGCAACAGCTAATACACAGACCCGTAGATCTATAGACATACTTTCTCAGTCCACTCAACTTTCTGTAAACATGCTTGGATACAGCAATCTGTAAACAGACATCTTCTTTGGCAATGAATGTTTGTGGATTACCCGCCTTGTGAAGGGTGTCAATGATTGTCTTCTGGACAACTGTCAGATCAGCAGTCTTCACCATGATTGTGTAGCCTAGTGAACCAACCTGAGTGACCATTTTGAAGGTTTTGAGTTGATTAGCTGATTGGCATGTCACCATATTATAATTTGTGGAGAAAGTGAATTGGTGGATTTTTGTCAAATGTGAGCCTAAATCATCACAATTAAAACAAAGACTTAAACTACTTCAGTCTGTATGCATTGAATTTATTTAATACAAGAGTTTCACAATTTGAGTTGAATTACTAAAATAATTGAACTTTTCAACTACATTCTAATTTATTGAGATGCACCTGTATATAGATGCCCCATTGGACCGGTCCAGGCACGTAGATGTGGCCGCCATGTTGGAATGGTAAACTTGAAGTCATTCACCATACTGTAGGTTCACACAAAGCCGTTGAGCCGTTCTGTGTGGGATTGTGGCCTCTTTCGAATATTCAGTGATTACTATGGTGAATGACGTCAAGTCAGACTGCTACAATATGGTGGACAGCTTACATATCGCTGCCCATAGAAAGATGCTAATGAAGCATCTACATATTTATATCTATGCGATATATCTGTGTGTAGATCACTGACAAGTTACACAATATCAGGCTCAGTATCGCAAATGAATCTCCTGCGAAACTGAACGTGATATTGCGCAGCTTGTCAGCGATCTACGGCTCTTTGTTTTAACTGCCTCTCCATTTGAAAACATGTGATGGAGATTTACCCCTAAGAACCGGCTTTACTGAAGAGATGCGCATGAATATATTGTGCTATATATTGTACAGCCCTAGTTCCGAAGATGAATGAAGTTCTTACGGGTTTGGAACGACATGAGGGTGAGTAATTAATGACAGAAAGGGTAAACTATCCCTATAAGGGAACACTTTCACACAGTGGCTCTCGATGGATAAAATATTCAAGTTATAAATCTTTAGTCGTATACATAGTGTAATTTGTTCAGAATAAAAGTAATAAAACCACCAAACCTCCGAGGGTTGGATTAAAACACACACACACACACACACACACACACTGAAATTCAGAGAAAAAAATTAATTACAGGCTGATATAACTTGCATGAATTTCATCAGAACAATTTACAATACAAGCCAGTGTGTATGGCCTCCATGTGCCTACATGCAAAATGTCTGGGCATGCTCTCGATAAAATGGTGGATGGTGTCTCCTGCCAGACCTGGATCAGGGCGTCAGTGAGTTCCTAGAGAGTCTGTGGTGTTTCTCACCATCTTCAGATGTTCTGATACACAACATCCTGAACGTTCCCAATTGGAATCAGGTCTAGGGAACATGAGGGGCAGTTAATGTCAGCAATTCCTTAGTCATCCAGTCACGCACCATGAGGAACCCAGAGCCTAGGCTTCATGTATCTTCATCAAGTAAAGGTTTCCTTCTGGTCATTTTGCCATAAAGCCCAGATCTGTGGACTGTTGCAGTGATGACTCTCTTTCTGCAACCATCGGTCCTTCCTCAGCCGGCCAAGCAGCTCTAGGAGAGCCCTGATTGTTCCAAACTTATTCCAATTAAGAAATATGGAGACCATTGTGAAAGTTAATGCAGCAGATCTTTTGTAGCCTTCCTCAGATCAACAAGTGCTGTCTCTGAGCTTTGCTTTGCTTTTTGATCTTATGTGTGTGTTTTTCCAGTAAATGTCAACTCAAAGGTGATCCAGAGCTAAATTCCAAATCAGCCTGGGAGTTAAGAACTGAAGAACTGCACTATGGTGTATAATCATTAAAACAAAAGCATTACTCTGGCATGGAATGGAAAATTCTTCAGCATGTCACGGCCATATATATCCCTGCTTTATTAGTCAGAGAGAAAAAAATGTATTCACAACAGAGGAACCAAGAAAAAGAGTAGATGAGTTTGCTGACCTAACAATGGATTGAAACTGAGGGAGGAAAAGACACAAGCTAAACGAAACTTATTGCTCAATTTCCTCAAACTGCTCATGTTCCTCTTTCAAGTATGACAGAATGGCAGAAACTTTGCAAATAATATTTTCTACAACGCAATGTAGACTTTTTTTTACACCTGAAATTACAAAATTGTTGCCATAAAATGTGTGAAATGCCATACCTTTTCAACTGAAAAACCATTAGCCGTCATAAACAATAATACAGGCTACAATCTAGACTGCACTGTTTTAGAAGTAACACAAAAAATATGACGTAGGTGTCAAAACCTGTCTACTTATAATTTTTTTTTATTTGTTTAGATGATAACTTTGAAGAGATATTTTAAAGATATTCAGCCTGCAGTTGATAACTCTGTTCCATTACAGTACATGTAGGTTATATAATAAAACGTGAAAACACAATCTGTTTTACCTGCTCGCCGTGCTTGACCAGGTGGAGCGTCTGACCATCTGTTTTTATGCTCTGAAATGGCATGTAACTGTTCTCCTACTACACTTAAAATTAAGCAGTCAAGCCCACAGCCAAATCATTTTGGAGAAAAAAACGACTTCTGCTTACGCAATAAACATTTCAAAACATCCTCCACTTCTTATTTTAGACAAACAACCGTAAACATGATCACATGAAAGCTGATTATGTATTTCTGTACACATTCAGCTGTAAATGATGAATGGTGTTCATATGAAATAGAGGTGAACTCCTGTGACACACTCAGTGTGTTGTGCGGTCTCTGTTACCACTGTTTGCAATATTCATAAATTAATCAAAATGTCTGCAAAAAAGCTAGTTAAAGTGTGTTAAAATAGTGCCCCTAGCATGGTTTTTTGATCTTTCATGCAGTGTGTAACACAGCTCTAAGTGAATAAAAACACTATGTATAAAGTTATTGTCTCTCAAAAGAATCATGACTCTGAATCACTGAAACGACTCGATTTTAAACAAGTCACAAGCCGTTGCATCTTGACGTCAAAATAAAACATTAGCATATGGTCGGAATAAAAATGCAAATTCATATCATTGCCACTAGGCGACACTAACTTCAACATAGCAAAACATCTGAAGAACAGAACAGAAGTCTCCTTTCCATTGCCTTCCATTGTCAACAGTTACTCTGTTTTTCTCAAATCATTCAAATCTAAGCAAACTAAACAAGTTGCAAAAACCCTGCTATTAAAAAAACCCTGTTATTAAATCGACCCTTTTTATATGCCCGGGTTTCCAAATTATATTACATAAAAAAAAAGTTTTGAACAGTGTTACATAAAACTCCTTAAACAAAACATTTTTTAAAATATTTTGAAAATTAAAATAATACCAAGGTATAACAATAAATAATAATGTTCTAAATGTAAACTTATTATTTAAATAACTCAAATATGTTGGAAATGCACATAACTACAAATCCATGTTATGTATCAATAGGTCTTGGCTACAAAAAAAAAAAAAAAAAAAGCTATAGAACATTTTCAACAATAATAATAAAATTATCATTCACCCGACTTGTTTTTGCTGAGTTCAATAACTAGAACTCACCACCAGAGGTCGCCAAGGCCTTTTATTGAGTTTGAGTTTTAAATTAGTGTTGTATGTTTTTATATATATTTATGTATTTTCTGTAGTATTTTGCATGTTAAAGCCAGACACCTTTGTGTGTGTGTGTGTGTGTACCTGGTATTCATCACGTTATAGGGACCAAATGTCTAGCTGGGACATTTGTTTTGGTCCCCATGAGGAAACAAGCTTATAAATTACACCGAATGGAGTGTATTGAAATCTGAAGTAGCAGAATGTTTCCTGTAAGGGGTAGGTTTAGGTGTAGACCTCCAAACGCCCATGGAGAGTCCCAAAAAAAAAAAAAAAAGGAAACCAGTGTGTGTGTGTGTGTGTGTCAAAATATGGTCAATGCCTAATATATGTATAACTTTAGCCAATCTTACAACTGAATCCTTGTGAGTGAAACCCTGATCTCTGCTCTCTGTGACTTCATGAGATTAAATCAGGGGAAATTTTCCCACAATGATCTGCATAGGTGATTGTCACACTGCTTAACTAAATATCCCCCCCGAGGACAAGCCATGTCACTGTCAGGAACAGAGGACCCATTCTTCTGCTCTGTCTGTGTGCTGTGTTTTCAAAGCAAGACAATACAAGAGCTGCTTCATCAACAGTGTCTCTCACTGAGTGCTCAAGAGGAGGCTGGCACCAGCATGACCACTGTCACTGTGTTTCCTTAAAATACAATTTCCCTCTATTTATAACATTCGTATTCCAACTTAAAATACATTTGAAATGGACATAAGCAATATAAGCAAAGAAAACAAATATAAACAAGTTCCTAATGAAATATAACAGATCTGCTTCAATATTATTCCTTAAACTGATAAATGACTAAAACAGAGAGCTAGAGATAAAGCGAGAGCTTTCCTTGTTGTGGTGCATTGCAGTTCGTGAGATGACTTCAGGAACTACAATAACTTGGCATATGCTTGTTATCCTACTGCTCAAAAGCATCTAGAAACTAAAGTTTATTTGACATCTGTCATTGGATGAAATCAAAATAGTTCAATTGTCTGCACAGAGTTGCAGCTCACTGTCTGCAAACTAAACTAAAATAAAATAAAATCCTGTATAGAAGTGGTTCTTACCGCTTGAGAGAATGACCAGGACCGCATGGCACCATTGCTGTACCTGCTGAAGAGATAACAACAAATTTAATGTAGGAACAGGCTAGGCCTGAAGCTAAAGCAGTACTACTAATAATTGTACTAAAACAGTACTTTTTCATAAAGGGTAAAAATCACAAATGAACTCCAAGGGCAGTTCTGAGCACATTCTCATTATAAACTTAAAATACGTAAAATTGCAATCTTATAATTATTTGATAGTCCATTTTCTGTTATTTGTTTATTTAGAGATCGATGCATTTTGCAAGTCTTTTCAAAATGTTTACAGCTTTTACATTGGTTAAATACAATGCAAGCCTCACAAAGGCAACAGTACAGAATGGGTGCATCATTAGTAAGACTGTCAAATGATTAAAAATAATAATTTCCATAGTTTTAGTGGCATTAAATAAGTTTCCCACACTTACAGACAGATAGACAGACAGTCAGCTATTTTACAGTCAAGCCAATCTTTTTGTGGCAGACTTGGGACCATCACACAGAACACGTTCTTCATTCTGTCTAAGGTTTAGATGGATGTTGTTGTAAACTGTGTTGTGTGCTGTTTTTGAAAAGCATTTTTAGGATTGTCTGACCTTTGCATTTTCTTCCTTTGCAATGCACTCTGTCTAGCCTCCACAAACAAGTGCATAAAAACATGTTTTCTATTTAGGAGCTACTTCAAGTTTGAATGTTGAACTCCAAGAGAATAAAATTAGAAGAGAAAAGGCTGTGAAAACAAGGAAGGGTTTAGTCATCTCTATTTAGAGAAATCACACCACTTGAGTCCCACGACATACAACTAACAGGGTTTATATCAGTCCTGTTTTTATTTCCATATGGAACTATCCCAATATCGATCTTTTTCTTTTTTCATTGTGCTTTGTCTTCAACAAGTAAATATTGTTAACCCTTTATAATAAGGTCCCACTCATTACCATTAATTAATGCATTAGCTATCATTTTTGATTACAAAAATACATGTGTTCATTGTTTGCTTAAAGGGTTAATACACCCAAAAATCAAAAGCATCTCAGCGGATGACGTAATATGTCTGCGGTGATTAGTGACAAGCACGGAGAGAGAAAAAAAACAAAATGCCAGTCATGAATTAAAAGCACAAACCGAGTATTTGTAAAGAAAAATGTCAGAGGATTTCGATATAAGCCAAGAGGAGACTGGTTTCAAAGGCTTCTTTTGTCTGAAAGTTACATACACCTAGGATGCTTCGAAGGTCAAAAAGAAAAACTATTCCTTTCATAGTGCATCAATTAGCATAATGTTAACAAATTTAAATTAATTACATTAAAATGACTAGTGACTAAGATTAATATGTGACTAACAGTTCATGTTAACAAGCGTTATTGTCAATTATTTCTACAATACTCACTTTTGCTTTCAACAGCAGTTACAAATGTAATGTTTCTGAATATGAAATAAATTATTTACTAAGTTTACACATAATGGTAAGTGTTCAAGATCATGGGGTTGTCTGTTTTTGATGTTTGGGGAAATTAAACCATGATGTCACTACACTATTTCTTGCTATAAATGTACACAAAGGAGCAGCAAGTCCCCGAAGCATCTTGCATCCTGGCAGAGAAAATACATTCCTAATAACTGAGCATAAAGTATCTGGGCTGAGAGTCTTCCTGTGCTTTTGTTTTGGCTAAGAGTGAATGTGCTTCGAGTGCCGTTAAGTTCTGCACCCACCTGTTAATGAATGCGTTGCTGGAGGTCCAGTCAGGATCCTGTGGCAGGACAGAGAACAGTTAATATATGCTTCAGCATGGGCAAGACCACTAAACTCTGTGCTCCACTTCAACATTTCTAATTTCCTTCTGTTTCTTCTTGAACAATGAGTTCATGTAGAGATGAATGTGCACGCTGGTGCTGATTCTGTCAAAAGCTACAGTTTACAGACTAATGATTGTGTACCAGATAAAAAAGTGTATCGGATAAAAAAAAAAAAAAAGAGTTGTGTTCAAGCTAAAAGTGTTATATTCCCATGCATCAGTCACAAAACATATAATAATATTCATGCACAACATAACATAACATATAATTAGTGCTGTCAAATGATTAGGCTAGTCATAATTAACTGCACGTAATTTATTTATTTTTTTTTGGCATTTTGTTATGCATATATATATAAATACACACATGCATGTATACATCAGAAAATGTTTATATATATATATATGTATATATATATATATATATATATATATATATATATTCATAAATATACAGACATGTAAACATTTTCAAAATGTATACTGCATGTGTGTGAGTTTATATATACATAATAAATATACACAGTGCACACATATACTGTATTATGTAAACAAAACGTTTATTTTGGATGTGATTAATAATAATTAATCATTTGGCAGCACAAATTATATTATATTATATTATTATTATTATGCATGAATATGATTGTATAGCACTAAATATGAGTAAATTTACATTCCATGCAAAGTCAGTGCCTGTTGCTCATTTGCTATTTTACTCAAGGATCGATGCATTTCTTCAATAAAGTACATTTCACTGAGCAACAAGCAGATTTCAGATTTTGTGAGGGCAGTGCAACAAATATGGGAAAATTGAAGATGTCAGTATGAATGAAACATTAAATGAAATTATTAGGGTAAGTCGGAATGATAGATATAGGCAGAACGCAGAAATAGTTAGAAAGATTGTAAAACCTTTAAGTAAAAGGAAAGGAATGGAAAACTACTCCCTAGTTCTGAGGTCATTTACAATGTTTGGATCTCATAATCAACACTGAGTTTAAAAACACAAAGCTGTAAAGCTGCCTTAAGAAGGAATAATTATTTCTTACTTAATACATTTTTTTCTTACTTTTCATTTATTGTAAAATGTACAATAAGTTGTACCATGCAACACAATTCTGTGCGTTTAAGATGAGTACATCTTGGACAAATGTTACCAAACATGTCATAAACATGATTTCATTAAACATTTTACCTTGTGTGTCACTGCATACAACTCAGTAACTTTCTCTTGGTCCACCTTTCTATAGAGTTTTTTATATCTGTAGTCAATGCTAGAATATTACCGATCACTTTTTGATGAAGACAACCAAATAATTCAGTGAAGACAATACAAAAACATCTGGAACAGCAGCTTTAATGCAAAGAAGCAACTAATGTGGTACAAAATGTAAGTTTGGTACAAGAGTTAATGTGGAGGAAAAAAACATCTTAGACCAATAGTTACTATGACATAATCCCTTCTGCATAATCCAGAAATGCAAAATACTGATATAACACCCAGCACCCAGAGTTTACCTTTGACAAATGTGTGATTTATACAGTGCACAATCTTATTTGTAATATTTGTTTCCATTTATCTGTCGGTGGTCCAGAGCCTACTTTATGAACCCGTTACCATGATTCCTCAATCAAAAATGATTTGCCATCAGCAATGGCTAAAAAGCATAGATTTTACAGTGACAAGCTAAGAAAGCTGTCGTAATTTATTTACCCTTAATTCAAAAGCCTTATTACTTTCCTTATTTTGTGGAACACGAAAGGAGACTTTTCAACAACATCTGAGCTGTTCCTTTTAATACCCTAAAAATAAAACTTATGGTACAGAATATTAAAGTTTGGAAAACCTGCAAAGCATAAACACCACAGATCTGCACCAACACAGGGTGAGTAAATGATGTCAGAATTCCTCTTTGAGTAAACTATACCTTTAATAATAAAAAATTATAATAATAAGAAGTAAAAACTATCAATATACGCATGTAACATACCACAAATGCAAAGCCCAGTACCACAAATGTAAAAGATCAAAAATGTATATTTCCTTTGGTGTAAAACAAAAATAACTTACTCAAAAGACATACTCTTAACACACAAAAAAAGCAATAAAATGTAACCATGATGAAACTCATAGAAACTTTGAAAAAAAAGTTTGCTCAACCCTCCAGTTACATCTATTGAAGGTTTAACATCCAAAGCAAAAAGACAAGAGAAACAACAGGATGCATTTGTTTCTCTTATTAGAAATTAGTTGACTTAACTGTTTGGAAAGACATGGGGTTTAGCAGTAATGGGAAAAATTACTAGATTTTTTTTCCTTCAACCATAAACTATGTAGTGTACTACTGTTCCATGAACGCTTTGAATATCAAGGATTCCACTAAGAGCTGAGGTAGATAGACATTTTCAAGTGGCTTAATATTCAAATTAATACTGTGGTGTACAAGTCATTATTTCTGAAAAGTTAAGCAGAGATAATGTATCTCATTTTTGCCCACATGTGTTTCCAAACATACACTTCTGAGGTTAAATTCTAGCCATTTTAGACACATTCTAGGCAATCTAGTCAAGTGGTAATGTAGACAAATAAGAGGCACAAAGAAATACCCAAGAAAAGGAGAGGGAAAGCATGAAAAAGTACATGAGAAAAGAGTCACCGCACACAGCTGGACAAAGGGTGAAGGCAAAGCTGACATTAGTGAGTCAATAGCTTAAGCCGTGTGATCCAACTGACCAGTAGCGAAGGCTCCGCGGGGGGCCGTTTGGGGGTGGATGTCATGGGGGTCTTTTTGACTAAGTCCTCTTGATAAGGTATGGTGGCACTGTTGTGTAGATCCGCAGTGACAAGGAATCGGCTGTTCCGTGAGTAGTCGGACCCATAATCGGGTCTTTTGGCTGTGAACTTGTAAGACGAGCCTGGGCCCGGCGGGGCCTCCTCAGCGATAGTTGGTATGCGTTCATTGCTTAGGTATCTGTAGATGAGATCTTCACCTAGACCACAAGAGTAAAAGATGCATGTAATTGCAGACGTTTTCATATCCCTAGAACAAATTTCCTAGAAAACAAGTAATTCATGAGTGGAGTTCAAAATATAGGGGTCTGTAAGATTACATTTTTTTTTTAAAGTCACACTCATCAAGGCTGCATTTATTTAATGAAATACACAGTAAAACATTAGTACTGTGAAATATTATTACAGCTGAAACTATCTGGGTTTTTTTCCAAACGTAATATACTGTATAGTGATTTAAAGCTAAATTACTCCAGTCTTCAGTGTTTTTTGTTCCAGATATCATTCTAATATGATTGTTATTATCATCAGTATTAAATACAGCTGTTGCTGCTTTATATTCATAAACGTGGCCATTTTTTCAACATTCTTTGATACACTGAAAATTCAAAAGAGCAGCATTTATTTGAAATAGATTTTTTGTAACAATATAAAAGTCTTTACTCTTTACTGTCACAACTTTTTTCCTTTTACAAGCAAAAACAAATCAATTGGTTAACTCCGAGCAGAATTGATATTTTAATGTTTATGTTCCTGTGTTCCACTGTATTATTACCATTCCAAAACCTTCTGAGTAGAAAAAAATACTGTTTAATAACATATTTATATATATATATATATAATTTTCAACTTTTTTCAATAATAATAATAATAATAATAATAATAATAATAATAATAATTATGTGTTACAAACATTGGATTATAAGAGCATTACTTTGCACCTATATTACTTTATTGGAGGATACTGTGTTCTGTTATGTGCTTTTTTTATTCTCTCCATGTGTGTCTCTGAGGTGTCTGAAGTGGTTAAACAGGATTGGTGTGATTATGTTATGTACCTTTCCGTCCCTGTGTCCAGGGCTTTGCGTACAGGTCTGCCACGCTCAAACATGTATCGGAAGGCATTGACAGAGGTCGTGGTTTACCTGTGTGCACCATTCATGTAAAACAGTCAAACTCAATGTAAACATACAAAAGAACAAAAAAATATTCAATTTAAACTATACTGCAATAATGAAATTAAAAAATGGATAAATATGAATCTGAAACTTTTAAATTATATTTTTCTCTGATATAATGACCTTGTGATGAGGATCGTCCTCTTGGACGCATCTGTACGTTGACCTCAAGTGGTTGAACAGACAGTTTGTCATAGTCGGCAATAGTGAAGCGCCGGTGGCTCTCCAGGTCCAGGAAGGAGTTTGGGGACTCTGAGCCTTTAGGCCTGATATTAAGGCTGGTGTATGAGCTGTTCCGTACTTCCCTGTAACAGAAGACAAAAGCTTCTTTAATCAGCAGGAATAATTAACAAATAATAAAATCACATTAATGGAATAGTTCACCCAAAGATGAAAATCTTTTAACTTTAAGCCATCGAGTCCATAAAGCTTCCTCCAATCAAAATTACCAACATAATTGTTTAGAACTGTTTGGACTGTTCATGGTCCTGTTGTCCTTTGTTGTAATTTCCCTCCATTTCAGTAGTTCGCGCTTCCTTATAATCACAGTAATAATAGTAGCGTATTTGGCGTGCTGCTCCCAGCGGACTCCGAGCCCTAGAAGTATGAACCCTAGCGAGGGTAGAGCTCGGTGTCCGGCTCGGACCCTGCGTACCCCCCGAAGGATAGTGCGAACGAGGCGGAGGAGGGATGCTTGTAACGAGATACGGAAGGGAAGGAAACTGGCTTATTTATAGTGGATAGGTTGGAATCGGATTGGCTGACGGGTCGATAGGTAATGATTGGTAAAGCGGGACCGACTGTGTCTGATTAATCGTACGCGCTTCCTCCCGAAATTGGTTTTGCAACGACACTAGTTGTCATTAGTTCTGTGTATATAAGCTGCTCTAGTTCACTCTTCTGTTTTCGGTTGTTGTTTGTATTTGTCTGAACACTGTTTGTTTCTTGTTTAATAAAAAAACACTTGTATTTTTCTTATCTTCTATCATCATTGAACAAGAATTTCTTTGAATTTAAAAAACATCATTATGGATGTCTTGCTTAAACTAGGGTGACCATATGTGCCATTTTCCCAGGATGCGTCCTGGCCAGGATTTGTATATTGCCTAAAATATCTAGGTTTTGGCTTTGTTTGCCTGTGCAGACGGATCGGTGTATGGCATTGGTTCCTTATGCTTTAAAGATGCTCTGGAAGTACTTTGAATCAAAGTAATATAGAAATCCTGGCCAGGACACGTCCTGGGAAAATGCCACGTATGGTCACCCTAGCTTAAACAGACACATCTTATCACTTCACAAACTGTTAACTAATAGACTGTAGTGGTGTGGATTACTTGTGGATTAATGCGATGTTTTATCATTCATTATTAGATAAACTATTATTTTAGCTTCTTTGGAGTTAAGTTCAAAAATGCAATGGAAAAGTGAGAACTCTACAGATCTGATAGGCTGATAGTAACATCATTTAATACATCCCATGAACCGTATTTACCGTGATCAAAGTACTGTAATATTTACAAGGTATTTCACTTCTACATGTTACAATAGAGCATTCACAGAGGATTTCTTGAGGACAGCATCCAGTCTCACCGTGGTGTGTAAGGCACTGATGGAGGTGGAGGGATGTACAGGTCCAGTATGGCTGGCTTCTCCTTCCTACTGCAGAGTTTGGCAGAATTGTCTGACTGACTCTTAATAGGAGACGTGGAGCTCTGTAAAACACGAGAAACTTCATTCAGCTTTTCAAAACATCTCTCCACAGATTAAAAGCCAAATAGCAATAAATAGGGTGACAAAATTAAATGTACGTATAAATGCAACTATGCAAATAGCATACAATGATAAAAAACTAAAACAATAGATCTATTGTTCAATTTTAGACATTGGTGTGACTCCAAAATGTTCAAACACTTTTGGGGTCACTAAATAGGCTATACCTGAAAATGAAATGAAAAAATATTTTTTTTTTTTTTTTTTTTTCATTTACGGCAATATATAATTTAAGTGTAAGATTTATAAACCAGTACCAATGCACTTTTTTCAAACAATATTATTAACTAAAAAATAATTACTTGACTATAAAATTCCCATCTATTTGGATTACAACTTTTACATAAACAAATAAACTTTATGTCATGCATATTTGTCAGCCATACATAAATAAAACAGGTAATATTTTTACACACAAAGACAATAATGGCATCATTTAATATTAACTATTTGCATCTATTGCATTTTATTTAAATACTCATATTTTCAAAAAGCATATATTCCATTTGCTTAGAATGAGCATTAACATTCAATGCTGGAACAATACAAATGTATTCAGTATATGAAACAAGCAAGATTCAATTAGTTTAAACAACAGCATATTACGATGGGCTCATTTCTTTCATTGTATGCACAAAATATCTGATTCAATATCTATTTCGAATTTCATGTTGAATATAAATTATGTAATTTTTTTCAAGATGTGTCCCCATGTTTGATCATAGAGAGTTAAAATTAGGTTAATTTTTGATATAAATACTTAATACATGCTGTTTGTGATTAACAATTTTACAATCTTAAAATATCTGACTGTTAAAACTGACACACCTGAGGCACGGGCGGTTTCCAGCGCATGTTTTTGAGAGGTGCTGGGGTAAATCCTGAGGTTCCTGTGGGCCTTTTCTTTAAAAGAAGCACCACACTTTTAGGGTCCTCTCTCAGCTTGGCCACCAGGTTCTTCAGCTGCCAACCCACCTGAAGCAAACAAGAACAAGCCTTGAAGTACTGCCTAAAAGCATTCTGTATATATATATATATATATATATATATATACACATAGACACAGGCTTGAGGTTTCAAACTAAATCTGAGGCAACATCCTTTATAAATATGACAAATCCAGAATCTACTGTGGAGAAATTCATCCAAAATAGCAGATGGAGTGGTGACCAACTGCAAAACACATATTTCATTCAATACCCACATTTACAGATGAGAATGTAAGTGAAATTGTGTACAGAAACACATACCACTGTCTGCTGATTGACTTGGATGACCTCATCTCCAGCATGGATCCTGCGTGTCATATCTGCTGGGGACTAGAGAGGAAATTCTATAAGTATTTGTTTTCTTGAAAAATTGATGTGCCTGTCAAAACCATTTAAACAATTTGTCCCAAAATCCCAGCTTTCCTCACTAAATAAATTCAAAAACGAATGCTTAAAAATTGGTACAATTGACATAAATAATAAATCAAATCTACATTTATAATGGTGGGAAAATTTGTTAATTACATGCTGTGGATTCATAAACAGTCATCACCACAAGCAGAAATATAAATAGATACATCTCTACATAAGTAAAATGCAAATAAACCAAGACAGGAAATCTAAAGCAAAATAGCATGTCTTCTAAAAAACTACGTACACGATATGATACACATGCTACACAAATGTACTTAAGTACAGTATAATGTAGAACAGTGGTGTATTCAAAAAAACGTAGGTTGTCAACAAAACAAAACTGAAATAATGTTTCTGCAGCACTTCAGGCCTGCAATACAAGCTCTGCACACAAAAACAAATGAACAGGGCAACCTGTGTAGTTCCATTCACAAAATAAGTCACACTTATGTGGTTTGCATTCCAAATTGATGTAGGAAAGGAATATAGGTAAAAAAAAAAAATTAAACAAAAAAGATTTTTCTTTTTGTTTTAATGTAAAATATACAATTCTGTCATGATTGACTCCTATAGTATTTTTTTTATTGGTGAAAAAAGCAAAACATACTGACCAAACATACTGAAACACAGCCTAAAGTTCAGCTCACCAGCAGCGTATGTGATATTGCTTAAATTCAAGCTTGAGATGTTTTTCTTTTATTGTTGAAAAGTACACAATAAAATTACAAGCAAGTGCGATGAGCAAACTGTAATTAATCATCAGCTGGTTTGGGGTGGATGAATCATCTCTCGATTCGTGGGAATGTAGTTCCAGAGAAGTGTTATGTGATTTTGACATTATTATTTGAGTTATCTGTTGGTAAAAACTGACTAAAGCATATGAATTAACCTGTTCAAAGGTTACAGGTTTGGACCTCTGGAAGCACAATAATGTGACAAACACCAAAACTGACGACTGACAATGATTAAGCAATATCACAAGCAAAAGATCTGTGGTTCAAATGAACAGAAGCATCATCTTTAAATGCTATTTAATGTGTTTTTATCTTTCCTTTTTGCAAAGCTCCAAGCATTAATTAACAAAATGCATTCTAAATACAAAGGATGAGCAAACCTGACATCTTTAACCCTTACAAACACTGTTCAGCCTGTAAACCGAGAGAAGTCCCATCTACTTTCCATTATTTTGTTCACTTAGACTGAACATAGTGTGCACACAGAAGCTAAATTTAACTCAGCCAATTGGCATCAAAAAGCAAAATGTGATGAATCAAAGGCTTTCGTCATTAGAGCCCTTACTCACATGTTCAGTGGTGCCGGTGATGACATGAAGCCCATCGTAGGTGGATTTTATGTACATGCCCTGAGTAACAGGAAGACAGAAAAAAAAAATCATGAAAACAACAGAAAAAGAAAGCAGACAGTTGGTAAACAGGAACTTACAGCCATACAAAGGAAATATATGTTGATTCATATTCTATGTGCTGATTTAGTCTTCTGACAGTAACTGGTTTAACACGTCTCGTAATCACTTGGGTTGAGGTCAACCAGGAACACCATCTTAGTTAATAGTGGTAGACCATTTCGGACTAGCAAAAAAAATCCCAAAACCAACTTAAATCACCTTAATAGAATTTATTTTCTCTTCCCAATTTAAATAATTTACTCATCCATTCCATGCCCTTACAACTTTCTTCATTTCATTCCCAATAGTTACATACATGGTAAATATCTTGTACCTACAAATGAGTGGTAACACAAGGTACATGGTAACAAATAAGAAACACAGCTGTACTTAACAGTCGTACATGCATGGTAATTAGTTTGTACATACAGACAAGTGTGGGTAAGAACATACATGGTAATTACAACTAATTAGATACCTTACTGTACTTACTAATGTATATACTTAGTAAATATCTGAACCGTTGAGAATCAGAGTTGCGACACTCCCATAGGCTTCAATAGGAAGTGAGGAATGGGGAAGTAAGCGTGTCATGGAGCGGCCAATAGTTACAAACAACCAATAGTTCCAGCATTGAAGTCCATTCATTTCAGTGCTCCTCAAGCACACTCGCCAAAAAGTTAAGGAAATTACAGCAGTTTTTCGCATTTTAATGCATTAGTTTACCTCTTGGAAATCTGGCCAGTATTTTGTATTGTATGAAATGCGTTATAGTTAATTTTATTTTTAGATAATAGGCAGTTATGCTATATTTGGAGTTAGATAGCGTGAGCAACACCTCAATACAGATCTTAACCAGATGCTATTTAAATTTTTAGTCTTTCTGCAATCTTTCTCTCGTTGTATGAAGTTCAATGAGTTTCACTGAAGACTGCCCATTAAAGCAACACAAGAAAAGTTCCCTGAATGCAATTGGTGTCCTTGTGTTTTTTTTAAAAACGTTTTTAAAACATTTTTAAAATTCCGTATTTGCTGGACTTTTGTTAACATTCACTTGTACGTGAACGTCATAAAATAATACTGGGATATGAGTATAATTGCACTTTTTTAAATTCAACATTTACAAAACAGAAATAAATGAATAAGCTATTATGACCGGTAAAACTCACAGCAACTAGAGTAGAGCTAAATATATGTAGGTTATTTTTATGAAACAGCCATACTGGCATGTAGTGGTTAAACCATGGAATTACATAGGGATATTATTATTCTGGCAACCAAATGCCCCTAATTTGCCTCTTTGCACAGAAATTTAAAAACATTTTCTCTATTTCAACCCTAAATACTATGCTAATTATAAGATAAATAATAAGCATTTTAAAAAACTATTATTGCTGTCTCTGCATCACTCCCCAGAATAAAATGAGACTGTAAAAAGTAGTCAGTGGAGTTATCAATCCACAATCAATGCACATGATTTGTTTGTAATCACAAGAATGCCGGTGTCTGTCCTACTTAAACCCGTTCAAACATATTGACAGCACAGAGTTGTTTGGAACTATTGAGAGCTCCATGAACCACGTGACCGTGCGGCGAGATCAAAGCGTGTCGCAACTCTGATTCTCAACGGCTCTGGTAAATATGTAGTACTTATGCACAAGTGGGTACAAACAGGCACGTCCTTACAGTATCCGTATAACTAATAAGTCACATTACTGTACATACTAATGATACTGTATGTACACATTGTAAAGGTGTAGCACCTACGGGAAAATGTGCTATTATGTGGTAACAAACAGGACACATACTTGGAATACACATGGTAAATATGTAGTACTTACAAACAAATGTGTGTTATTGCTAAATGGCTCTCCACAACAGTGCTTACAATGTGTGAAGAATTGGTAATTGCTGTGTAATGTTTATCTAAAATGGTGCACTTTATTTTACGGTCCTATTTCCATATACTTGCTATGTACCATCTACCATCAATTACTTAATAAGTACCTTGGTCCCCAACTTGAGTACCGCATAACTTATTCGGTACTTATTCTGTGTCTTATTAGTTACCATGTACAGATACAGTAAGGACGTGCCTGTTTTTACCCACTTGTCTGTAAGTACTACATATTTAGCATGTATATATATTAGTAAGTACAGTAAAGTATCTAAGTAGTTACCATGTGCAGGCACTACCTGTAAGTGACCGTTCTTACCCACACTTGTCTGTTTGTACAAACTAATTAGCATGCATGTACGACTGTTAAGGTCAGCCCTGTTGTTACCATGTACACATACTCCAGCTAAGTACCTTGTGTTACCATTCATCTGTCTGTAGGTACAAGATATTTACCATGTATGTACCAGGAAAGTACACAAACTGTAAAATGAAGTGCTAATCATTTCTTTTTTTCATAAAGTTACAGTTAATCCAGACTGCAACTTACATGGAAATACTAATAAGCATTTAAAAAATGCAATTGACAAAAATTCCCACACTCTTTTGTGAATATGGTGAATATAATATGATTTTTATTTCCCCCAGTGAAGATATCCAATGTGAACATAAATGATAATTCTTACCAATCCCTCTCCTGGTTTGATGTTGGTCAGCTGAACTTCTTCCAGACATGCTGATTGGCTCATGAGAGGATCAGAGGTGGTTCTCACAGTCTGGTCACAAATACTGTTCAATACCTTTGACTGCAATTTAGAAGAACAGGGTGTTTAGAAAAATTGTGTTGGATGGATGTTTACCCTAACAGTTTACTTATAATTAGTAAAATGTGAACTAATAATTGGTCAAACTTGGCTATGCGAAACCAATACATACATATGTCAGGGTTTATTTCTACATTTGCCCCATGGCATAGCATCAAATGAAGGAACGGGAATACAGCAGCCAAGTCCCAAGGGGAAGGAGTTAAGATAATATATATTATCTAATTGTCCAGTTATGAAATCTATGGGAACTTCTCCAAAACCCACCCTTTTCTACTTTATGCTTCCAAACTACCCAATTACAGCTCATCATTATTAACAATGGTAGACTGGTGGAGTATATTTCTGCTCATGCAAGCACCCCACCAACTGAAAAGTGTGGATACATGTAAATAAAAGCACAAGCTCAAAGATGGAGTTCCAGAATCTAGTGGACTAACACATTGATTATAGCAATATTGTAAGCACTTATTCTGATCTTATGCAATCTTTAAGCCTTAAAAAAACGATCTATTAGGTCTACTTAAAAATTCCCAGTAATTCACAGAAGCCAAGCCCATAAATGAAGTATGACAAACCATGGGGCTTGCATAAACAAACTGCATGCTATTTCAGCTTTGATTTAATTTTTCACTCAATGCACAAGAAGTGAAAACAAAATAAACATTCTGGATGAAACACTAGAGAGAACAGCAAGTGCCCATGATTTAGTTTTACTTATGAATGTGTCACTGCTAGAACTGTTTCAACATTAAACCTAGGATGTAATCTGAAAAGATGATAGCAGTTCAGCAAGGTGGTCCTAATGAGTAGCACTTTTTCCTCTCTATATAGTGTGCAACATAACGTAATATATAAATCATCTACATTGGTCTTGTATTGCAGGCAGCCCGTTTATACTATAAACTTCTTATAAATAGGTTGCCTTTATTTCTGTCCTGGTTGCTTGACAGTAAAGAAGATAAATAATAGAACCCAACCCATTCCCGCTTTGTGTTTGTGATTTTGTCAACCCATTATACTACACTTGGCGTGTACTTGCATGTAGCCTAATTTCCAAACTTCCTTCAGCCTTTCCAATACCCAATATTTTGCATGTTTGACAGCATAAGAGTTTTTATGGTAACACTTTACAATAAGATTCATTAGTTAACATTAGTTAACTACTTTAGTTAACAGGAACGAAGAATGAACTTCTACATCATTTATTAATCTTAGTTAATGTTCATGTCAGCATTTACTAATGCATTATTAAAATCACAAGTTTTGTTTGTTAATTTTAGTTACTGAACTGTAAACTAACATGAACAGACAATGAATGACTGTATTTTTATTAACTAACATTAACAGAGATTAATAAAGAGTGCAATAAATGCAGAGTTAATTGTTTGTTCATGTTAATTAATATATTAACTAATGTTAAAATAATGACACCTTTTTGTTAAGTGTTAGTGTTTTTTATTAATAATATTCTAGCACTGAAAATTCTAGTCAGTAATTTAATAGATTAATTGATTAACACAAAAATGTATACTTTCTTTTTTTTTTTTTTTTGCCTAAATTGTTTACTACAATCGTTTGAGTATGATAAAAGGCATACACACACACAAACAACATTAACAAAATTAAGTGAAATACATAAATAACATGAGTATGAAAATAAAAGCAATACTGGAAATGCAAAATACTTACAACATCCAAAATCTTCTCTTCCATGTCATAGATAGTGCAGTCCTGTGCAAGAAAGAAAGAAAAAGTGTGGAACCTTTGTGAATAATAACAAAAAGTTCAAATTTAGGAATGTTGTATAATTACAGAGCTTGACACAACAACAGTGAATGACCTCCAGCCTCAAATAAACAGCTTTCAGCTTTGAATTACATCTCCATGTCCAGTCCAAGACAAGATAATTACACAGCACATTGTGGGAGTACACCAAAGTGAGGAAGAGGAGGACAAGGAAACCCAGCATCTGGTGCATTAAGGGTATAAAGGAAAGAAGGCTTCAATAAAGGCATTTTGATGTCATATATATTTTAAAGGAATGTTCTGAAGATTTCATATACTCAGCTGAAATTAAAAGTACACTGGAACCAGTCCTAAATTAAAGAAGCTTATTGCTTCAAATGTTCGAAGGTTGCTGTACATTTGCTATGCCAGCTTTTAAGAAACTGTTCATCCAATTATAACCAACACATCAAATATGGTCACACACATTTACTAGAGGGCAAACTTCACTGGATTTCATGTCATGACTTTTATTTTAACTCAAAGTAACAGTACATTTACAATCATATTTTGGAGCTTCACGTGACAGGGAATAAGAGGGAAAACAGAAGCAGTTTTTCTACATTCCTGTTTTCCAGTAAGAGGCTATGCAATCTAATGATTTTATCCAACATCATTAAACTCCTGACTCTCTTAAATTTCTTGACCCCCCCTCGTTCCATACACCCAGATCACTTCTTGCCATTTTGGTCTTTGGTGAGATCCCTATTGGCTCTGGTTTCAGTTTACTCTCTATAGAGACTCTTGGTTGACCACTATTTTAACCACTCTCACAAGTGAAATAAATAAATGTGACCCTGGAGCACAAAACCGGTCTTAAGTAGCACGGGTATATTTGTAGCAATAGCCAACAATGCATTGTATGGGTCAAAATTATTGATTTTTCTTTTAAGCAAAAAAATCATTAGGATATTAAATAAAGATCATGTTCCATCAGGATATTTTGTAAATTTCCTACTGTAAATATATCAAAACTTAATTTTTGATTACTAATATGCATTGCTAAGAACTTCATTTGGACAACTTTAAAGGTATTTTTTTTTTTTGCACCCTCAGATTCGACCAAATATTGTTCTAACAAACCATACATTAATGGAAAGCTTATTTATTCAAATATATAATGGTCATTTATACACTTACTTTAGCTTAAAGGCCCATTCTTTCACACCGAGTATTAAGAGCTTAATAAGTTTCCCAACTACCATAGACAGCCAAGACCTATTAAACCAGCCATGAAGTCACAATTCAATGGAATATTCCATTTCCCAAACGATAATCTATGCTGAGCTGACAAAATGTTAAAGTTCTCTCAAATTCTTATAAAAAAATCTGAAAACTCAAAAACAAGTTCTTGGAAGAAAACACTGCCTCTTGACTAATGATAATCCTTCAGAGCCAATAAATCTTCAAATTAACTAAATTAAAATATTACCCATTTAAAAATCTTTAAATACAAGCCAAGAATGTGACAGGAAAGAGTATATACTGTATATCAAGCTAACATCCTATCACCATCCACAGCTATGAAAGCACATAACTACAAGCAAGGAAGATAACACAAAGGAATGCTGGAGGCCAACTTTAAAGGAGCATCCTGGGTTGTTTTATGAAACTGTAAACTCAGAACCTGGGACTGATGTGTTGGGGGTCTCCTTATTACTGTCTGAAGTAAACCCCCAAAGCAAACACTGCAAGACAACATCTGGTTAGATAACTAGCTGCAGTTTCCAGCTCCACCGGGAAACACAAGAGAGCTTTACAATGAACGTGAAAGGTGAACGTTAACGTGTTCAGCGTGTCTATACTATTTAAAGGAACGGTCATTGCACTGACCTGTTGCACTGTAGTGGTCAGTTCCAGACACAACTGAATGATTTTGTTCTTGGTGGTGGTGAAATCACTGATCCCTGTCAATGGAGTTCTGCAGACAGAGAAAAGAAAATGTTAAAAGACCTTACAACATTCTCACAGTATAGGAGATCAAACTAATACCAGGACACGGCAACAAACTCCTTGTGTGAAGGGTTTTCTGATGTGGCCTTACAATAGCAAAAAACTTTATTTCCATTACCGTGTGCCTGGAGTTTCTGAGTCTGTGGTCATAAAAACTGCAGCTGGAATTAAATATGTTACCATGTCAACTCCCTATGAAACCATTAAGCACATTCAGTTTCCATTTCTTTCTTTCCAGACAGATCAGAACAATCGCACTACGTAACTTGAGAATATATCTATTTACTTGAAAGGGGAAAGGAGAATAAAGCAATAATACATTTTGCTGGTCGCTGGTATTTGCTGGTATCCCTTTCTGTGCTATTGAACCACCCACTGAAATCTCAACATCCTGAATTATTGCTAGTCTGGGATAACAGTAGCAATTTTGATTTCTCCCATTTATATATATTGTATATTCTGTTACAGTCTCTGGTCAACCCTATTGGAAATGTATGGGGATCATTTCTGTGGTTTGTGGAGTAACTGATTTTTCATATTTGTGAATTAAACAAAGACTACTGAAGTATGAATTACAAGAAAAAAGACTATTTCAGTCTTCAACTTTTCTCATTTATTTAAATGTTACTTGCCATTTCCTTGTAATTACATGTGAATTTACTAGCAGTTTCTGAGACTAAATTCTTTTAAAGTAAATCCTACACCAAACTAAAACATAGCTTTTGTGCTCACAAAAATCTTCATGAGAAAGATGTGGTTAGCTGTGCACAGAGGGTTAGGAAAGAAAGGCGGATTGTATCTGGTTTCAACTGTCTGGAAAAATCTAAGTGCTGCTCATGCAAGTCAAGGTTGTACTTTGCAGTGAAATATACTCTATAAGTTTAGAGTGGGTTAACATCAGCTTTAAGAGTTAAAACTTCTTATAAATCATCCGTGTGCAACACACCATAGCCCTTTACATGACTTATGTCCCGTTACATAAATAAAGAAGCAACAGAAACAGAAAAAGGCAATAGAAATGTGTAAAGAAATGAAGAATAGGGATGTTTGTACCTGTCCAGCCATGCCAGGAGGCTTTTGGCTGCTCCAATAAGTTCAACCACAGAGGACAGGAATTCGTTTGGGAGTTTGCTAGAAGTGTTACTTTCATATGTAGGGCTCTTCCTTCGTTCTGATGTTGCAGTGTGAAGACTGTTGGTCACCGCTCTCATCTTCAGCACGAGGTTCTTCAAGTTATCTGTCTCCACACCATAGTTCTGAGGAAGAAGTAGAACTCTCTTTAATAGAATCATTTAAAGGAGACCTATTATGTCTCTTTTACAGTATGAAATATAATTCTCAGGTGTTCTCAGAATGTGTCTGTGAAGTGTCAGCTCAAAATAACCCATGGATCACAATTATACCATTTTAAAAATGCTTATTATGAATGGAAGCAAAAGCACAATATTTTTCTCTTTAAACGCAAATGAGCAGCTGCTCCCCACCCTTTTTCCAGAATAGGACTGTGCCTTTACAGCTCCTACCTCAGATATTCTGCTTAAAAACATCTGACCAACAACATTGTTATTGGTTATAAGTTTCGGAGAGAAATAGCACAGATGTTGGACAAGAATGATTACATGTATGCGTCAAAACCGAATTATACTTTGGGCTTAACATCATGAAAATTCACTAGATTTCAGAAAACAAAATTAATTAATTAAAAACTCCATAAAACTCGAGTTGTAAAATTACACGATCTAGGACTTTTTTATTTATTTTTTTATAATGCCTGCCACTGTAAAGACTGTAAGTCTGTCCCTCACAGTCCCATTTTTACCAGTATTAAATTTTAATTTGTCACAATGGCATATTAGATGATGCATTAAAGTTTAACTAGAAAGAGAGAGAACTGTATGTGGCAATGGTAGCGCTTAACACTGTTTGGAGAGGATTTGAGGCATACACACAGAATGCGTTCATGCATTTAAATAGTTGACGCAACACAACTGACAAGGATGGAACAATACAGGGACTGTATTGTGTGTGTGTGTGTGTTTTAATGTTTAACTTAATCTGTCTTAAATTCAGCATTAATTCATAATACAATTCAAGAATTCATTAATTTTAAATTTTAGTGACTGAGGGAGCAATGCATTTACAGTAATATGTCACTGAACTGATTATTGCATCAGCAGTGAAACTATCTTCTGGTAGCATTCCATGCCTATGAGATGTACATGAAAGCATCTGATGGATATGAACAACACAAGTTTTTGGTTTCCTTGCATGCCTTTCAATTACAACACTTGTTTGATTTATAAACAAAACTGTATGCTTGACTTGCCTCAGTACAGTTTGTTTGTAGTAGGCAAATTCTATCCACCTCTGGCATGCAATGAATGAAGGCTTGTCCAGTAGACGCAGCAAAAAGCAAAGAGACCGTATTGCACACTGTGCAGTTTTATCCACACTCAGAAGTACCATCCTTGGTGTATCAAATTCAACATCCCTTGCTCAAGTGTTTCATGATGTAAAGCAATTGGACTGTTTAAAATTTCACAGCCCTATTTAGACTCTAAAACTGTTTGGCAAAATGCGTGTTGCTTGATTTAGCTGCTAAACCTGGCATCCCCATGTGCTCCACTTTTAATATCTTGGAAAGGACACAACTGAACTGCAGACTAGAGTGTTCCTCCTGGTCTGGCAAATCTCAGGATTGCAAAAGTACTGATAGACTGACACCCCTTTTTTCCTTGCATAGTCCAGCGTGGTGTGTTGGGCCAGGGTTAATGTCAATAATGCAGGAAGTTTATGTTTGTTTTGCATTCTTTTTGATGTAAAATCTAAAGCAAAAAAATTTGAGGTGTAAAAATTAATCATATGAACTAACTTTTTTGGTGCTTTTATAGCATTGGATAATCTCTGTCCACCTGCTTTTACTAAAAGTGTAAAAGTTTATAGTACATTTTGATAGCAATGTTGGGTGAACTATTTAAGCAGCAAGCTATACTTAAACATAACCAAAAGTTCACAGAACTTAATAGATCTTTTTTTTACTAAGTTGAACTTACACTTTAAAAAAAGATTTGAGTTAATATGTTTATACAATCTAATCATACGAGTTAGCTTAGTCATTTGTCCTGATTTTAGCCTGTGTTTCCCTGCCTTGTGTTGTGTGTTCAGTGACTTTTATTTTGCATTGTGTTCCTGTTGTTTCTGTAGGAACACAACTTCCTGTGTTTAGTTCCTGGTTTGCCTCTTTGCTCCCTTCATCTGTTATGTTTGTTAGCATAGCAACCCCTTTTAGTTTCCATAGTAATTAATTAACTCCTCAATCTTTTTGTTAGAACCTTGTATTTATACCATTGTTTTTTGTCAGTGTTTTGTTCCGCCGTCTTCTTGCTCCTTGTTACTTGCATACCTAATGTTTATTGCTTATCTTGTTAACACACATTAAAATCTGTTTCATGACTAGAGGTACTCAAAACAACATTAAACTCAGCATTTTACACTGGTGATGAGTTCATATTAATACAAGACAAATAAACAATCAGAAATGGTATAGCTCTTTGTCCTGAAATAAGGCAATGTTATAACTCCCCAAAGTGCTTTGGGGGCTTTTATTTATTGAATGGTAAGGTTACCTACACCTGACATGGTTTGTAGGAAATGGGAGATTGGTTTCCTCCATCAGGGCATAGACAACGTTCACGGTATATACTCTCACACATGGGGGCAGGAATTTGCTTCCTGTTCAGCACGAAACAGACTTCAGGTCAGGACACCCCATCAGGGAGAGGTCTGGATACTAACACGTAGCACTTTCTGCCTCAAGTACTTGGCCTGAGTGTCTTTAATATCATTTCCAGATATATGAGACAATAGGAGAGTTTTTCCATCGAAGAGGCTGCTGTGATTTACAGACAAACCAGATGAAGGTTTAGGGAGATGATCTGGAAAAACCATCTCATTCTAAACCATTAAATCTACAAAAATCCTTACTGTGACGCATTTCACATAATCAGAGATTCTATTACTTTATTATTTTATTGGAATATTTCATGCTTTCATTACTCTACGACTTTTTGCAATACTTACTTGCAACTGATCAATCAGATATTCTGTGGTTAAGTATTTGGAAAAGTGCCTATAAAATTGCTTTCTATTAACAAACTTTAACATTCATGGAATCTTTCCATTGCACAAAAGATTCTTTATAGTGGATTTTTTTTTTTTTTAAATGTTACTAAAATGTTCTTCATATCAAGGAAATAAAAAGTTCACTGAAAGGTTCTTTTATGGAACTTATCTTCTGATATAATAATTTCAGATCAACTTTTAAATATGAAGCTACGAAAATGGCAAGTGGAAGACAGCAAAAAAAAACTGAATGAAAACTGAGGATTTGTGGCCACTGCCTGCTTTGATCCTAAGGGTCTGGGCCCAATTATAGCCTTCAGTGCTGGACACTGGGATGTACTGTATCATTTACAAGCATTGACACGACCATCTGTCAAAGCAGCCAAGACCTTCTAAGCATGTCCATGTGTTCATATCAGGTCCTTGTATTTTCTACCCCCTACAGACACCAAAGTCCGTCGGAGCCGTAGTCATCTCTCATGTAATTGTTTCCTTTTTTTCAAAAAACATACTGTTCTGTGTAGTAAACAACATTATTATTCCAAAAACGCTAGTGCATGTTGCATGTTTTTTTTCTCAAACATGTTCAAATAGCAAAAGACTAACTACCTGTTTGTAAATTACCTGGTTGACGGAAGACAATAATACTGTTTGATCAATATTTGTGTGCCAGGACGAGCCTATAAACATGTTTAATTGAAGAACTGTGTCTGAAACCCCATAAACATATTGCATTACACCAAATACACAAAATAATGTTCTGTTTAGCAACATCATATGACCCCTTTAACTAAATTACTCACAAAGTATTAATATGTGCTGAGAAATTAAGATAATTAACTGCAACTCAATTAGCAAAATAAGTCTATCTGAGGTACAGTTAAGGTCTGCTACAACTAACTGCTGTGTCAAATTTCAACCTATAAAAACACGTTTTGTTCCATTCTTATGCGCACCAGTTGTTTATGAAAGCAAAATGTGTGCTCCTGTGTGAGCGGCTCTTCATTCTGTGCTGCCTTCTCTCAGTAAGTGTGGTTTGGCAAAATGTTTTAACTGTAATAGTAGCTTTACTAGGGCTTGTGCTGAGTGTGGACTGGCAAAAACATGCTTTCACTTCAGGCCTGAACTGCTTTAGTGGTAGTAAATGGTATGAGGCAGATCGAATAATTTTGTTAGGCTTTTTTAATCGCTTGATAAAGTGTATTTATTGGAGATGCAAATGTAGCTTTATTAAAATGTATTAATTTAGTTTAGAGGAAGGGGTAGGTTTAAGGCTAAGTATAGCATTAGGATCAACACTACATTGTGATATAGTATCAAGCAGGTCTTTTAAGTTTATGTACAATATAACAGTATGTATTCACATGATAACAACATTGTTAAATGTTTTTTAAAAAACCTAATATAAAGCTGGTTAGTATGTAAAGCTAAAATTGTCAGTCCATATATATTTTTTTTATATTTTCAATATATATTTCCAACAGTAATTATGTCATAAATAGGTCATTCATTTACACACACCAAAAATATGAATAAATGACACTAACCAGAGCACAGAGGAGATCTACGGCCTCTAAAACCAATTCCTGGTGGCCAATGCGGGCAATACCCAGTTCCTCAAGGTCCTGATGGGAGATCTTCAGTAGCTGTTCTCCGTTAATCTTCTCTCTCTCAAAGTTGTGCACATACTGTTGTAAACTCTCATCCAGACCTTTATATAAAAAAAAGGGAAAAAAAGAAATTAATATTTTTATTGAGCAAGGATGCATTAATTGATCAAAAGTGAGAGTAAAAACATAATGTTTCAAAAGAGTTCTATTAAAAATAAATGCTGTTTTCTATAAATCAATAAAAAAGGACAACATGACATGATTTTTAAAATCTAAACAGATTTTTACAAATCAGAGTTAAAAATCTGTAGTGTATTCCAGACTTAAGCAGCAAAACTGTTTGAAAAATTTCACAATATTACAGTATTTTGATCAAATAAATGCAGTTTGGTGAGCATAAGACTTTTTCCAAAAACATTTGAAAATCTTACCAACCCTAAACTTTTAAACAGCAGTATATAAGTCATATATAAATAAGATATCTAGGGAAAAAAGCAGCATGATTTCTCTAGAAAGATGTTTCCCTTCAACAGGTGTGTATAGAGTTTCCAGACCCTATAAACATCATGTTGTTTTCACCTGCCTGTGTGTGTATGTGTGTGTCAAGCTGTTTAAACAACTGACAGATTTTGTTGTTTTTTCAAAGGGTCAACTATAATTACAGCAAACCTACTAACTCACAGAAAGTACACCTCAAAGGAAACTAATGTCAGCAGACTGGTTTAACTGGATTCTTCAGGGCTTTGTTATGCCTTGTTCAGTTTCTTTACGCATTGATCTGTTTGGAAATGTTGATTTATTTCCTGCTTCTGTTTCCTTTTGATGCAAATCAAATGAAACCCGGCTGCAAGGATTTGCTGAGCTAGCTAAGAACTTATGTCTGACTCCTGACACGGTGACAAGAGCGTCCTACAGCCAGCCAGATACACAATGCACTCAGTCACCCAGGCTGCAGCAGCAGTGAAGGACGGTGAAGGATGGTCCTGTGGGACGAGGGGGAAGGGTGTTCACCCAGTCAAAGGCACTACAGAAAGAGCAGCTGCGAAAGTCTGGCCCCGTGCCCTCGGACTCAACGGCTTGACAGGCCAGACAAAATCACTGACCTTAATATTCAATACACAGTCCACCTCCATTTATCTTTGGAAAACTCAAACAAAGTTGAAGCTCTGCTATTTCAGTCAACGTTTTGTTCCGCAAAAGAAGTACATTTCAGCATACTTTTAAAAAGAGCAATCAGTAAACCGACAGTACACTTACACCAAACAGAATGTAATGTTTTTGACACCTAACTGCATGTTATTTAAAATTTAATGAAAATGTATAGCTTAAATTTGTATTTAATGTAATTAGCTAAACTTAAGAATAGGGATGTGTGATGTTTGCGATATATCAGTAAAAATTGTCCCTACGATAAGAATTAGTCTTTCCACGATAGTAACGATAAAGCCTAGTTGTTGACATATTTCTGTGTGCAACCACGTGAAGCAACATGACAGAAGGCGGACGTGAAACTGAGGAGGAGTATATCACGAAACGAGGAGCTTCTTCATCAGTCTGGAACTGGTTTGTTCAGGGCTGTACAATGCGACAAACCCCCTCCAAAAAAGCCCTGTTCACACCAAGCACAATAACGATAAAGGTAACAATTAAAAATATAGTTTGAAAAATCATTCTTTGGGCATTTTAAAAAATGTAAAAATCTAGTTTCTTTAGAGAAAAGTATTATCATTCCTTATTTGTTGTGAGCGTTACTGAGTACACATCAAATTTTATGACTATTTAATTCATCCTGGAAACTGGAGGGCGCTCTTGCGCAAAAACTCCACATGTGCATCACAGAAGTAATTCATAGCTTTTAGTCACATGACTGGCTCGAAGACCTAGAGGGCAAAAAATCCATAGAGTTTGTGAAATGTTCTTAAAGAATGAAGCCACGTGTGAAAAGCTGTTTCCACAATAGCTGTTATAAGGATACATCCTAAAAGGTCTGTAACTCAACACTGCTAATTTAAAAGTTAAAACTAAGTGCAGCAATGAAAAATCTTGGACAAAGTGCGTCTACAGATAATCAATACATTTTAAGATTAGTTTTCCTTCATGTTGCTTTTATACTACTATGTAAATGAGCTCTACTTTTTAAAAGAGGACACATTTATATAGAGCAATTTACTGGCATAATAATCTTGGCACCTCATTTTTGTGTGTGTAATGATCCTAAATGTGAACATACGACCAAAAAAAAAAAAAAAAGCCAGTATGCACAAAAAAGGCATCTCTCTTATAAATTGCATCTTAAATGTCACTGCAATGTGTACAAGTGCATCACCTAAAGAACACCCACAAATATCTCTTCATTGTTCAGAAGTTCAACATTCATCATCAATGGGCAGGAAAATTCAAGCATGCTTTCGGCAAATGGCAAATATAAATATCATTTTCAGGAAATCTTTAATACAAATGAATTTTAGTAATTATTGAAAAGTAGTTAAAATGCTGCTAATCTACACATATAATAAAATGAATGCATATTTATTTCTACATTTAATAAATACACAATTAATGCATAGTCTTAGCTTAAAGAACAGAATTAGCTAAATTACTGGCTTAAGATTAGTGGAAAGTTATTATGCTCTTTAGTTTTTGTCTGCATGAGAAATTAAGTCTTTATAAATCCTAATTTGTTCCGCTCCTGATGCAGTATAAAATCGATGCTATTTAAGCTCAAATCCGATCATATGCATGTTTTATAAATGAAGCCCCTAGTGAAGATCCCACTGCAGAAAAAGCGAGGCCCTGGCCCTGTGTTGTTGTTTTTTACCATGAAAATCTCTACAGCTCAACTACACCATGTTTTTTTTTCTCTACAGTTTCTTTTGTCCGAGTCTTGTTAAAGTATCATGTTTCTGATCAAAATTGGATAATTACACAGTTGGCTCAGTGTATAGTCATGTTTTTGCAAATCTGGCTCTTGCTCTAACGGCCTTTGATGATCACTGATAAACCCAACACCTTGTGCTCTGAAACTAAAACCTGCACATCTGTTCTAACAGGATGTGCCCCCAGCTCTCTGTACAACGCAGAAGCAAATCTTTTCTGCAAGTCTCACGGCGTAATTCTCGCTCACAGGCCCCATGTCAACAGAATGGCAGGCTGTGGTTCTCAGGGGTTTGATTACATGAGAGAAAGCCCTTCCACCATCCAGAATGAAGGGCCTCCCAGTGGGAGTCTGACCTCCCTCTCCACACATACTCCATGTCCTCGTATGCAGTGTGTACAATAGCCACTGCCACTGGAACTCTCGCTCGTTCTATTGAGACTTCCAGTAAACCTTTTGGGAAGGATGGAATGTCCATTGTTTTTGGGCGGTCACCCTTTGTGGGAATTCCACAATGGTGCACAATCTCCATAGACTTTGTTATTGTCAAGGCAATAATTAGAAAAAGTCCTTTGTGTGTGAAACCTCTAATTAGATGCAACAACCAAATGAGTAAACAGAAAGTCACAGAAGCTAAACAGAGCACAGCAGAGATATGGTTAGAGAAAAAAAACATAAATCAAATAGAATATGCAGGTGCTCTGTGGTAAGTTCTAGAATGATTGTTTTGGCTCCAAAAATATAATCACGACTATTCATCACAGTTTCATCAGAATTATTGTAATTTCACATAAACACAAATCAAGAGAACATCAACTAGCATCACTTAGTCTCCTGCTTTCTGCTTTCCTCCATCAACCTCTCTGTCAATATAGTTTCAGGTACCAGGCAAAGGACTGCTTTTTGTTATCACACAAGACTTGCTGACCTGATTTTGGGTATCAGATAAAACAGATATCCTTACAAGATCTGATACAGAGACTGGATCTAATACTGCTGCAGCTGAGATTCAATCTAACAAAACTAACATGATAACGTCAGTCGCTTGTATTGATTGGATTATAGCAGCTCATATAACAATCAATACTGTCCATCTGATTTGCAAATGCGCCTGCAGTTCAGCTTAAGAAATCCACACAGAAAAGAAAGACAGTTGGATAAGGTTTTTTTTCACCCCTCATTCTTCAAACAAGAGACAAGAGGGACAAAAAGCTTTTAGAATGACAGGTTTTAAGAAGATGCTCTGGGCCAAATGGCTACTTTTGCTATTCTGTTTGTCATTTTAGATGAAAAGACAGGGAAGATTAGAACTGAAAAAGTCCTTCAGGGACAGGAAGCTTAACTGACAAGTTTGCTCAGGGTTACAAACATCATCTGTGTCAGAATTTAAAAGAAGAATGACTAGCTCTGGGTCAGTGAGTTTAAGAATCTCTTTAAAATGTATTTGTAAATGTATATATTTTAATGTTTACATCTGTAAATTAAATACATAACCACAACCAGCTATATAAGTATAGCTTTTCTGATGTCGTAAACTTGCTCTGCAAGTTTGCTTTAGCAAATGTTTCATGTCTCATGTTTGCTTTTGTTATCATTAACATTCGGGATTAAAGGGTTAGTGCACCCCAAAATGAAAATTCTGTCATTAATCACTCACCCTCATGTTGCTCCAAACCCTCAAGACCTTCGCTCATCTTTAGAACACAAATTAAGATATTTCTAATGAAATCAGAGAGCTATCTGACCCTCCATAGACAGCAATACAAGAAACGTAGTAAAAACACTGGTAAAACAGTCCATGTGACACGATACACTGTTACAATGAACATTGCACATGACATGAATTTCATCATCAGCAGAGCAATGTATACACAAAACCTGATTTATACACTTATATATATATAAGTATATTTCTAACCCCACATACTCTTAGATCATCAGTGTGTCTTGAATTCTTTTGGACTAATTAGTTGGTCCACAAAATGACACAGTCCTGTCCCATTGTTTCATAACCAAAAAAGTACTGGAGACTGTACTCAATACAATAATAAACTATAGCTGATTGTGTTAAGAGATCCCATGTTCATTTACATGTTACATGTTTAGCTTTACATTCTATATAGCACGCAAAACTGAAGTATACTTTGAGCTTAAACCGAATGTTCTCTGTACACATCATTTTTAGTTTACACTTAGTATTTGCCCTAAGCCCTGGCTAATGTTTCACAGTGTAAAGAGAAACAGACTAGATTAAACTACCGGAGACCAGAACAGTGAAAAAAAAGATGTTGACAAGAGCATGTGATGATGTTAGGGAATTTTTCAACTCAGGTTTAAAAAGAGTAAAAAAACATTTTATTGGTCAACTCCAGAAGTGAAATAACACCAACACTGGACAAAGATGAAACGTTCAAACGGACAGGTTACTCTAATTAGGGTATAATATACAAGAATATGCACTAAGCGTTCACGTCAAAACTGAAGTATGCTTTTGGAATAACCCATTGTGCTCTCTGTATTTTATCCTAGTTAATGAAACTTAAACATTTTGTCCATCAAGATAATCTTCATATATATATTTAGGCTTTTATTTAGGCTAAATAAAAGTGGCAGAATTTAAAAGCTAAACTTAGGCTATAAACGGACTACAGCACCATGGTCGCTCAACCTCAAAGTCACCACCACCTCCTTCCGACAACTTTTTCAAACGTGTTCAGTGAAAAGAATTTACTCTATATATATGAATTTGATTCCACAATACACAAAACTTTTCATATAAACTGGAATAAATACAAAGTTAGAGTCAAACTAAAACTTAAATGAGACACTAGTAATTAGGGCTGCAACTAACGATTATTTTAATAATCGATTAATCTGCCGATTATTTTTTCGATTAATCGATGAATCGGA
>JAUMHE010000069.1:19502432-19513025 GCA_032359235.1 Enteromius mattozi | reverse complement strand
CGATTATGAAATTCGTTGCCAACGCTTTTAGTAATCGATTTTTATCGATTTAATCGATTCGTTGTTGCAGCCCTACTAGTAATAAACAGTATAGTGAATAAATGAAATAATCATAACTAAAGTACATATGAAAGCATTAAAAGTCAATGGCCCAGTTTCATAGAGAGGGCTTAGCCTAAGCCAGGATTAGACTATAGTTATAGTTATGACATTTAAGTCATTTTTATAAACATACCTTAAAAAAAAGCATTATTGGTGTGCATCTTAAGACAAAACAAAGGGACTGCAATGTTTAAGATCAGTCAGTGCAAGTTACTTTCTGTTTACATTTTAGTCTATGACTAGGCTTGAGACTTGTCAGTGAAACCGGGGAAATAAGTACTTGATTAATATGAGCTTTCTAGCTTCTAGTGGTCATAAACATTTACCCATAAGCCATTAACGGGGCTTCAAGCACTATGCATCATTAAAGTTTCACTTTCACCATGACCAAGCCGGTAAATGTGGTGTTTACATGAAATGATCGTATGAGTTTCCCTTATGGTACGAGAATCTCTGTATCAGTACATGATAAAACGAGCATCTTCCATCCAAAGACTTGTGTTGCATTTCAGGGCAAAGCAAAAAAACTTTGTTAAACAACAATATAAAACGCGGCAAACTATTAATTCTATAATTAATTGTATTATAAATTATACTACAGTTAGAAAACACTGTAAATTAATAAACTGTTTGGCCTGATGACACTGAAACACCAAAAGTGCCTGTAGTCCCTTTTAGCAACTTGCTAGCAAATGTGTTTTTTAAGTAATATAACGGTTTTAAAAAAATCACAAGTGGGGTGTAACTGGTGTGCTTTATGTTGTAGAATAAAACGCAAAAGTATCTTGAGCTTGTGTGAACCACAGACCCAATTTTGGGGTATTTAACCAAACTTCCATTCAAAAAACCCACTGACTCTGGGACGATGGAACTATAAGTGCTACAATGCTAACTCGCTTCTGGGTTTTTGCCTACAAAGTGATGTCATAATTCCACCACTCTATTGTTTCACAGCTGAAGAAGAAATGAAGGCACCACAAATACTGCAGGATGCAACAACCATTATTCCTGAAAACAAAAATAGTGCAGAAACTGATCAAAGATAAAACTTTCTAGTGAGTAAACTGCATGTGTTCATATATTTTGGCTAGATTGAGCTAAAGGTGATTGGTGGGACTTCCCTATTGTGCTTCCCATAGTGAGTGCTGCAATTTCTGATTTGAATTTTTTGTTAGCGCTTGTGAGCACTTCTTTAAAAATGACTGCATGATTTACATAGTAATACAATGCAGGTGATTTCACACATTCCACTTTTCTGCACACAGAAAATGTGTGGTTTCTGCCCAGCAGCCATTCAGAGACAGACCTGTACGAGCTGCTCAGTGTTCTCACGCTTGCCAAAATCTCCTCATTAACTCCTTATACAGTAATTGTTGTGGCTGAACAGCGCAGACACCATGAAAGTCAGTCTGAGAGACCTGTAATCAGAAGTAGCTTGGAAAACAAAAAGGCATCTGTGACTGGGTCTACCCTTACCAAACTCTGCCACATCGCCTTCTGCCAAACCATAATTACAGAGACAAACCTCCCATGTTACCCCCATATCTTAACAACTACCTTGTCACACCCTTATTATAGCATTGAACATGTACTGAACCAATGGAAAACATCTTAATTATGAAATTCCTGCATCAGTTTTCAACGTGCTGGTTGCAAACAGACCCAATATAGGGTAAAAAAAAGCGTAATGAGAGCCAGAAGACAACATAAACCGCAAAGGAATGTGTTGCCCTTTCTTTGGGTGGTTGTGGATCTTCCTTGCTAAAAGGAGCTAAAGTGCAATAACAATTTTTAAAGAAATACTGCAGTTTTTTCTCCACTTCACTTCACAACGGCATTATATATGCTCTGCACTTATCAAAACTACAGAAAAAATAGTAATACTAGTCCAAAATAATTTTACAGTGTAATGATGATTTTGTACAGTTCTCTCTTCATTTTGTTATATCGACATAAAGGCCAGTGTTGCCAAGTCTGTGGTTTCCCATGAAATTGGGCTACTTTACTACTGTTGCTGTGGGTTGTTTGTCATGTCCATGGGTTGAAGCTACCCCAATATCCCAATATTTTGCTTCTGAATGTGAATTTTACTGGGGAACCGAAGGCGTTTTTTTGTGAGAAAACCTGGCAACTTTGATACAGTCATGCTTTTATTTTCATAGAAAATGTAAAGGAAGGCAAATGTTTTAATATGCCTCTCAAAAAGCTGGAGAACTTCCTATACTCAAAATATTTGCAATCTTAAAATAAAGTTGGTGTACTTTATAAGCGATCCAACTCAGCACCTAAAATGTGTTTACTTTGAATGACTTGACAGCTTTGATACGTGAGGAATAGCAAAGTGATGCTGTTCATGGTTTTCTTGTCTAGGAAATTATCAGTCCTCAGCAAACTTAAATTCAATCTCCCTTCTCATGTCATAACTAGCTAAAAGGTGAACATGTTTATCTTCACTTGGTACTATCTGCAAAAGATGCCAGGATGGAAGAAGCTATAACTGCATGTGCATGCGACCACATGCCCATTTGTTGACATGCTGCAAACTTCACACACCATAATTGTGCTGGTAACAAAAACAGCAGCAACAACAACAATAATAATAATAAAATACAATAAACAGAGAAGATGAATCATTACAAATCTGTATTCATCATCACTCTACAGTTCTACGGTTTTGCCAGCAGCATTTTCATACCTCCACATTCAAATGAGATGAACATTTGAAACATCACCCTGCTTTACAGATACCTAAATAAAGTTGAAATTGATTTTTAATTCTGGTTTTTGATCGATCTTTATTTTGAAGAACCAAGTTCTTGCAGCCTGTTTGCTGTTTTCACTGTTGAAGCTTGAAGCTTGAACAAAACATTAGTGCATCTGCCATCTAATAATAACAACGAGCTCTACTACTTCCAAAGCCAAAGTCAAAGTCTGTGCTTTTAGATTTTGCCAATTTTTTGGTTGCTCTGGCTCTTAATGCTCTGGCACACGGTGTGAAAAACCGCTATAGTTGCATAAGTGCAGAACACACAGGAACAGCTCATTCTCCTTTGCTACTATAGCTTGAAATGATATAGCTACTAGTTATAGCTTGCAATAAACATGAATAAACATCAAAAGTGTTGAAAGAAACAGTACAACTATATTATATGTAACCACATAGTGTTTCATCTGCAGAACAATGTCAATAAAACAGCTTGTAAACAATATGTACATTTTCAAAGCCAGAGTCCATAATTTGTGGGTTAGCAAGAAAAAAAGTAGAATTTTGATAAATATTAGGGCTGGACCAGAATATTAGATCATTCGAATATTAAAAGTTTATTCATTCTGAATGTGCCATATTGCACCAAAATGCGACATTGTACTCCTTGGGTCAGCAGCAATACACCGGCCATAAGCGAAGATGATTTGATGAACGCTTCTCGACATAACAAAAATGCAAACAGACTTATTAGAGAGAAGAATATGTTCAGCCCCCTACCTCCAAAAACTGGTATTTGGACCAGCCCTTATAAATACAGTCAACATTTGAAGTGGATCAAAGCCTTTCATCAAAGTTGTCCTAAAACCAAAATGCATTCTTGGCTTAGGATAACTTTTTTTGATCCACTTTATTATTTACTGCTTTTTTAAATCAAACAATGCAACTTACTTAAGTGTTGATTATTAAATGAATGTGATTAATTCATTAATTGCGTATTAAATAAATGTTTCCTTTCAGTTTTTCAGTTAAACTGAAATGTTTAATTTAGCATCTGTCTATTAAAAAAATATTTACCGGTATTACACAGTACCGTCATACCGCCCACCCAGCCCTACAGGTCACAGAGATTTGAAGACAGTTTTGCAAGTCTGCTAACTCTTTCCCAAGAAAAACGGATTTCAGACACAACAATGAAACAGAGGAAAATGTCTTCATTTACTAATCAGTTGTAGAGCATGAATGCAGCACTCTAGTGACATATTGAGTTTCACTGAAGTTATACAAGTTAATTCCTTATACATAAGTATAAAAATACAGTAAATCAATATGTTATGAATAGATCCTGAGTGAACGGACAAAGAATATTATGGCTGGTGTCTTTCAAAGCGTGTGAAAGTTATCGCTGTAGATGAGTCACATCCACCAAGCTGTTCTCGGTTTATGACAGCATGAGTGACTTACTCAACCCTGTGATGCTGTTACTCTGGGATCTGACACAAATACAAATCCCTCTGACTGACGCACATGAGACTGGTGTCAAGCATGTACATGCTTTTATTGAGACGACATGCTATACTGGTCTTTTTGCAATACGTACATTCATTTTCCCTAAAACAATCCCAAATGTTTAAATACAAAGCTCATCAGGATACAGACATTTGCCTGATCATACACCGGTATGCAAGGAACAAAGACTCAATACATGATGGTATGGCTTTTTTTTACAGTAGTGGCCACATGAAGGCGAGAGCAGAATTTCCCATAATGCCCTGATGCAGTTCTGGCTCTTTGTCTGTGCATGCACAGTAACACCCTTCCTCTGTTTACCCAAACGCAGGTGCTGGATGAGGGGTATTATAATGTGACCTTTACACCCGTGCGATGGGAGGCCCGATTCTTTTGTGATTTTTTTTCACGAGCAGTGAAAACACACCAAAGGAAGAGAACTACAGCAACCCTGTCAATCAATGCAGTCAACTGAACTAACTTTGTTTAGTGTAATGGTTATAATACATTAATTGAACCACAAGCAATGCTATTTCTAATTCTCATACCATTTGTGCAATGACTCTAAAAAATTGCAGCCGTCTTAAAACCCGCAGGACCATTTTGCCACGGGTTCTCTTTTCCTATGGGTTTGGGGTTTTGCAAAAATGTAAAACTGATGTGACATTGTTTCAGTCCAAATCAGTCAAAACGAAGCTCATTTGGTGATTGATTCAACCTTTCCTTAAAGGTTCTATCCAACTGGAAACACCTTTGAACTAAATAAATAATAGGTAGGTATCACTATATGCCTCTGCCTTATGTATTTTTTTCTTCAATCGAAAAGAAAGGTTTTTGATGAAAACATTCCAGGATTCAGTGCACTATAATGGACTATAAACTGTTGAAGGTCAAAATGACAGTTTCAGTGCAGCTTCAAAGGGCTATGAACAATACCAGAAGATCAATAAGGGTCTCATCTAGCAAAACCATTGGTCATTTAAAAAAAAAAAAAATGCTTTATAAACACAAATGCTCTTGTTTGTTTTGCGATGTGATGTACGTAATACGTAATTACGCTGTAAAGGTCACACTTGATGTAGGCAGAAGTAACGAGTCTATGAAAAGTAACACATTTTTTCACATCCAGGATATGCATACGAAATGACAATTTCAAACAATGAACTAACACAAAGACATTTGAATATGTGTCACTGAACATTCAACAACTTTTGAACGGTCCTCCTCCTCCTCCACATTTGTAAACACTCTGTACTTCCGCCTACTCCAAGAGTGACCTTTTCAGCGTAATGACGAATTACAGGCATCGCAGAGCAAGACGAGCATTTGTTTTTATAAAGCATAAACATTTTTAAAAAATTTTAAATAACTGATGATTTTGCTAGATAAGACCCTTATTCATCTTCTGGTATCGTTTATAGTCCTTTGAAGCAGCACTGAAACTGTCATTTTGACCTTCAGCTGTTTGGAGTCCATTGAAGTGCACTGAATCCTGGAATATTTTCATCAAAAATCATCATTTCTTTTCAACTGAAGAAAAAATGCATAAACATCTTGGATGACATGAGGGCAAGTAAATTATCAGGAAATTTTAATTTGAAAGTGAACTAATCCTTAAACTGCACACTGTCACTGAGAGCAGCATATATTTATATATTCATCTAAACAGTGCTATCAGCAAAAGGGGACAATAGAATTTTTGCAAATTTTCAATTTCTAAACCCTAAGCAAAGAAGAAAAAAGAACTTTGTGAGGGCCTTTTCAACTGGTTGATGACAAAATAGGTTTTAAAAAATACTATTTTTGCTTTAAACCACCAACGTTTTGGTGGAATGGACTTTCAATATAAAGACCAAAATCTCTCAAGTTTCATTAAAAATAACTTAATTTGTGTTTCTAAGATGAACCAAAGTCTTACAGGTGTTTTATAACATGAGGGTGAGTATACATACTTAATTACATGAACTTCAAATGTTTACCATGATAAAGGAACTCTCTAAAGAACTGAAGATGGTCATTAAAATCTAAATTTGCCCAAATCTCATTTTTATCCCTTGAACTTGCGTATTTAATAGGCATTCCATTCGTTCCTGAGGATTAGCCTTTTGCCGCAGTGAACCCACGGTGTCCCGTCCAACTTTCTGCCTGGCTAGACACCCATGGAGGGGCAGTGAACTGTGTGTGATGTGTTATCTGAGGTTACATTTCCCCTGTTGCGTTAAGCTGCGTGTTTATAGAGATCTCTGCGCTTATGCTGGCACTACAAAGCTACAGTGATCTGGGAGATACACATTGTGTTGTTCAGTTCTGAATGCAAAAACCAGCAGACTTACGCCTTGTCAACTCAAAGCTGTTATAAACGGTGCATGGATTCATGCAAATATCAACGGACTTTCAAAGTGGGATGAAAGGACTTGTGTGGAAAAGTAGATTGTGTTGAAATGAAAATCTCTGAGAATGGATCGATGCCATAAAATTCTGTATTGCATTTGTGTCTGCATTGTTTTTTTTTGTTTTTATTCTGCACACTACAAAAACACATCCACATACATTAAATTAAACAAGAGAACAGGAAATTCCAGGCACCTCTTCCATTTAAACTTCAACAGAGAGTCTCCATTAAATATTTACGAGAATCTCATGAAGACACCATATGGTGATACCAGGATCTAAGGGTTCACATATGGTGTTGGTTACGTGAATGGAAAACATTAGATTAAATCATTAATACAGTAGAAAAGTTATATTTGTTGGTTGCACATCACCAGTAGCCTTACTGGACTTTCACTGACTTGTAGCTCTTATTCTTTAGTTCCTGTCTGCCTTTGTTTGATTTTTCCCGCTTGTCAATTGTTGTTATGGTTTATGATTCGATTCAGTTTGCGTCTAGGGATGCTCTGAAAAATGGTGCTATGGTAATGTTACGGTGCAGAATTGTTGAATAAAATCATTATTTTTATTTTCTTTGCTAATAAAAAGTATTCCCGTCATTTCATAACATTACGGCTGAGGAATATTCAGACGATGACTTCATACTTTTCTGGGCCTTGACAGTGTTATTTACTTGGCAATGTGACAGTCACAAGCCTCTCAGTTTTCATCCAAAATATCTTTAATTGTGTTCTGAAGATGAACAAAGCTTTTATGGGTTTGGAATGACATCACTGTTAGAAAATGACATCATTAATGATTAACAAAAATAAACGCACATGTTCAGAAACTTTTCTGCAGTCACTATATCATCACAAAGGTCTGCGATTGAGGTGGGATACTGGAAAAGTTAGAGACAGGTTTTATGGTATGGTTAGTTTTAGGGATTGGTTAACAGTAGGTGTCGGATTAATGTTGCAATGCGACATTATTACAGTAATTAATTACACATGCAGGTATAGTTAAGTGCAAAATAACTGCAATGTAACAAATGACTGATATGTGAACAGCGCTCTTTTAAACAGGTTTGCATTAATTTGTTATTATTTCCCCTTATTACAGCCCTAAGTTCAACACGAGAACATTTTCTTAACACACAACACAAAGTCTGACATGTCTTTTGACTGACAGGATATATATAGGTTAGTTCTGATCATCGGCTGTTTTTAGTCAGCTAATGTCTGATAAAATGCATCCCTGACTGTTATAATATTTTTATTGCGCTTTGCATCTTTAAGGTTATTTATAGGTTTTGTAACTCAATCATCAAAGTAGTGTGAGAACTTATTTTTTAATGCTTCTGAAGATTTAAGATGTAAGGCACCCAGCTGTCCTTCAACAAGTGTGGGAGTAAGACTGAAACATAACTTGTAAGTGTGAAATTATTCATTCCAGTTTATGCAGAACATTCCACGAATACACTTCCAATCAGAAAAACATTCCACTTTTATTGTTTGTTTGTTCATGCATGTTTGCATTTAAGAACGTGAGAGAATGGGAAAACCTGTTCAAATCAACTAGACCATTTTTCAACAGCAGAGGCAGAAATAAATAAATGAACAAAAAAAGCTAAAACATTAAAGCTATCGCTACCAATGGCATAACACCAGGCAAAGTACATGGTGCATTATAGTAAATATAAATGAAATACACCTGGCAGGTAGGCTACTCTATCCTGAGGGGTGGAAAAAACAAAAATTTAATTCAACAGACTCTTGTGAGTACAAAGAAATCCAAAAATGAATATATTGACACTGAGAGTAAAGAGAAGCCTCCAAATGAACCACTATACACCTTTAAAGCCTTAGAGCAATTCATTCAGCAGAAAACAGATGCTCTTGTTCTTTTTTCTGTGTGTTGGCAACGTAGTACAGTTTACACTTCCATAGCACTGTATGTGCTCAAAGGCTATTCAAATTTAATTTAGAGTCATTTGGCATGCATAACAGGTAAAGACAGGCTAGTAACTGAATGTTGTTGGTTCAAACCCCGCAACGGTTGATCCATTAACTGTCACTATCTTGCCCTTAAGCAAGTTATATGTGTACTGACCCACTGATAGATGTTTTTGATTTGATTTCAACAAAAATAATTCTTAAAAAAAAAAAAAAATCATCATGAAAAGCACATAATTCCATATTGCTATATTTCTTCACATTATAGAATTTGATTCTAATTCACGCAATAACAGATGGACCAATTCAAATTCGACTCCTATTGATCTTTCCTTCCATTGATTACACCTGTACAAATACCACAACAAGAACTCGATTCGAATTCACGTAAAACAGTTCGACTTGGATTCACACTTGGACAAATGTTTAATTCTAATATATCTGTAATTCACTGCTAGTTCTTCAACACTAAACAATAGTCCTTTATGTGCCAATCATCTGCTCTGATGGCAGTGTATAATTATCTTCTAGAAGTGAAAAACGATGAACGGTTTGATAAATCTGTCTTCAACAATCAAGACCCGTGGGAGTAAAATACTCACTCCCACAAAACATGCGCGCAAAACAATCAAAAACGCGCAGTACAGCGGGACCTTCTTTTCATAAATGCATTTCTTTCTCTTTTTTTTGTCACACGATGGGATCATACGTTTCTTTAAACATGCGAGTTTGTTTTGTTTGTGCTTTGAACGCTGTTGACACACTAATCTTGGTTTCATCGAAAGTACAGATAAACAAAGCACACGCTCCAGATTCGTACTAGACTGAGAGAGACCATTTATATCTAAAACTTATTAGCCTATACAGGAACTACAAATCCAAAACTCACCCCTCATCCAGTCAACAACCTGTTTTGGTGTCCACCTCGTTACTGGATCCATTGCTTGAAAACTTCAGTCCAACCGGTTAGAGCTATTCTCAAAAGAGATCAATGATAAAGAAAGAATAAAGTACATGAAGCACCAGCGAGTGATCGGCACTGTGAAATAAGATCATTCTTTTAGTTTTGGCTCAAGAAATCCAGAAGTGAGCACGGCTCGCGAGATAACTCCATTTGAACCCAGCCGACTCTCTCGCATGGACTGAGCGATCAGGATAAACACACGAGGAGGAGAAGAGTTCAGATTTCAGTGTGAACCTCCCCTCAGTTCCACGGAGGAGGAGCTACCGAGTCTCCCGAGCTTGCGTTTATATATAGGCTATAACCTTTCAGTTAATCATTAGCTTTCAAATTAGGAATGTGAGTCATGTATGACATCAATATCGGAGGAAAGGAATGTATACGGGAGATTCCTTTGTAAAGTACCAAACTTGTTTTAAATATTTTGTTTTAAAATATACAAACAAATAGACACTTGTACTTGTAATCGATACATTTTTATTCATTCAAAGGTAATTTACATTTCAGAGAATTAAAATGAAGCTTGTCCGACTTGATGACATCAAATAATTGACTAATAATCGTATGGGACAATATCATTATTTTGTAGATACAATATTAGTTGTATTGGATTGGGGGCACCTAATTTCTAGTGATTATCGTCTTTTGGATTACATCTGCATTTCATAAATAAATAGTTTAATCTCGTCATTATACATTACCAATCTGTTCTCCTATTTGATAATGTGCAGTGCTTTGCTACAATCTGTATTGCTATATAAATAAAAATGATTGATTGATTGATTGATTGATATTGAGAAACACTTTTGGGGCTATTGAGGTAGGATAAGGGCAAGTTTGGTATGTTTTTTATATATACAGCTCTGGAAAAAAATAAGAGACCACTGCAGAAAAATACGTTTCTTTTGGGTTTTTTCCTAAAAACTGTTAATCTCACCAATACACCACCAATGCAAATCAATGCACGATTGTTTCATTTTTTGTGAACTGCT
>JAUMHE010000069.1:19449104-19482616 GCA_032359235.1 Enteromius mattozi | reverse complement strand
TCTCTGTTTTTGGCATGTTTAGTGTTTATTTTTACATTTCTAATTACTTTTGAAAGACTTCAAGCATTTTTTACCATTCAACTGGTCACACTGCAAGAGGAAAGTGTTGATTACAGCAGTGCTTTTATACTTTTCCCGTTAAATACAATTGGATTCAGGTGCTCACCAAATAAGTACCTCGATAAACAGAATGAAGTATGTTTGTGTATGAAATGCTTAGAGAGCTTAGAATACTCAGATACTGATTTAGGAGTAAATTGCAGTGGTCTCTTATTTTTTTCCAGAGCTGTAGCCTATATATACACTGTATATATATATACATATATAGGTCTAAGTTAGTACAATGCAAAAATGCTTGTACACAATAAGTACATTGCATCATATGACTATACCATAAACTATATAACCACAAAAACTATAATATATATCTATCTATCTATATCAAGATAGGTGTGAAACAATCTCTAGAATCAGTTGTTTTAAGATGCCCCTTTGACATGTTTGTGCTCAATGGAATGTAAGTATTCAAAGCCATTGCGTTATTCACTTATTATTTCATGTTAACTGTAATGACAAGTAATTTTTGACATGTTTCATTGTTTCATACCATCAAATGTTGCTTCACTGATGAGAATCTATTAGACAAACTGTTGACTAGAGCTACTTTTTGATTCCCTTGTAAAAAATGCAGGATTCAGTTTTATGATGTCTGACAGAACTAGTGTTTTTATTTTTACAACAAAAAAACGTACACTTCAAACAAGTCTACTACGGTACTATACAAAGTAAACTGATAAATGCACCACAGTGACTATGTTTTTCGGAATGAATACCATAACTACGCCCAGTGCATGGAAAACCCATATTACTATATGAGGGTGCAATAAATCTGGGGACTTTTGACACTGGAATTCATGGAAGTATTGTGATCATGTGGTGTGTGTCTGGGAACACCCAAATCCATGAAAGTAGTCTGCGATACAGACAAACATAGACATTAAAAGCTTCCTGTTTATGTCGTTTTTCAGATGGAGAACCTAAAACACAGAAACTGGAAATAACCATAAATCCACTTGATTCAGTAAACAGTACATATGCACAGGCAAGGTTTTATATAACTAAAGGAACACTCAAAGGCCTAGGCTGGTTTTTACCACTGCTTTGTAAACTGTTTATTCGCTGTTTTACATCATCGACAGCTTTTTAAAATGGATACATATTTAAAGTTACATTAAAAGCTTTCAGATCCCACCAGTTAACCCACCATGTGAGGAACACATGACAATAGCAGCAGCTTACAGAATCACACAAGCATCATAAAACAGTATGATTCTTTATACTTATGTTTGTTGATTCATAAAACAGTTCACATTTTAAGTCATAAAGGCTACAAAGTATAAGGCTACTATACATTCTATTATTTGTATAACAAGCAAAAAAAATAAGATATATTGAGTACCAATCTTTAATTTGTAGGTATTTATGTCCTGGGGCATAAACAGAGCTTTGAAAGCCAGCACATGTAAAGAAAACACTGTGAATCCTGTATACAGAGTCTGATCATGAATCACTTAAATGTCTTCTGAATTGTAACAGTCCACAGACATACAGTATGCAGCTCCAGCTGCAGTCAACTCACAGATGAATACTAAATGTGTGCCAAAAATTGATTTTGTAATAAAAATAGTTTTAACAAATGTCATTGGCGAAACTGGCTAAATTGGAATGTCTCCTATGCTTGAGAAATGACACAGGAGAATGATGGTACGTTTTGGGAACATTAAGAGCCTTCAGTGATAGGGTCCTGACTTTTCTTGTTGAGGTACTCAAGAACAAAGACCTGCAGGATCTTGTTGAGGTTGCTGATGGAGGTTCGATCCAGGTTCTCCTCGTTGTCTTCAAAAGTGTGCCACACCGAAGGAAAAGGAGTCGAAATGAGATGAAGAATCCGGACCCCTAGGAGTGCAGAGAAATGCGTACATAAGGCCTAAATGCTTGTTATATGAACATTCACAAATCTCAGAGAGGGGTCTTTTACCTCGGTTGAGAAACGGTATGTGGTCATCCAGAATGAGCCCCACATGCAGGCCAGGCCAGAAGTACTGAACCTCATTAGGGTGACTCTCTAGGTGACCGAGCACATGTAGCCGGCGCTCTAAAATAACACGAAAGAGAGTTTTCCTTTCAGCATCAATTCATTTACAATATTTCATTTATTATTTTTATAAATGCATGTGCTAGTCAATATGATGGTTGACTTATACTGATACCTAAATACTATTATAGTATTTCCATTAAACGACAAATCCTGATTACTGAGGGAAAATGTATCATACGGCAATGGAGATTCTCAAGACATCTGTAAAGTCACACAGGGATGACTGAACAGGAAGTGTGTGACAGCTTGTGTGATAGTGCCTTTAAGGGGCCTTTCACACCGCTTTAGTTCCAGAAGAAAGTACTAAAGTACTGTCTGGGATGATTTTGCTGACACTGACAGTGGGTACTAAGGAGAGACGTAAGCCGGTCGACAGCGACGTCATTTGAACGCAGCATTTAACAAGGGAAACAAAGAAGAATGCGTAGTCCTTATTTTAGACCCAACTCTGAAGTAGGAGCTAATGTAGTTCCTCCAAACAGAGTTTCTGGAACTAAAGTCGTTCCTAGTTCCTGCACGCCAAAAAGTGGGTAGTTCCACAATTAGTTTGGGTACTACAAAATGGTTCCTGCGGTGTGAAACACCCTACTATAGGAGTTCAGTAAACAAGATCAGTACTGAGAAACTTTTATTTTACACATATTACTTTTAATAAATAAATTAAATATAATAAATAATTTAATATAATAAATAAACATTTGTTTATTTTTGCTTCCCTTGTAAAAAACAAGAGTTCTTAATTATAATGAATATATACACTTATATATTCAAACCTTAAAAAATAGCAAATCAACATTTTTACCTTAAAGTATATTTTAAAACATTATGATTTAATAATCTTTTGTCATGTTTTGAAGAAATACACTTATTTTGATATGTTGACTAACATAAAAGTCTTAACACAATATATGTATAGTTCTGTCACTTTTTATCAATTTAATGCATCCTCCTTTCTTTCTTGCTTTCTTTCTCCACATTTTTTAATTGCAGCATAATTTCCTCAAACATTTGACCTGTAGTGTTTTGTCATCCATAACAAAACTACATTTCTTTGGAGAAACCAGAAAGGGAAAAAAAGATGTGACAAGGAAATGGAGCAGAAAAATACTAACCAATATTTTGTAGTCTGGAAAGCCATCGGGTCGTGCTGGAGAACTGATTACCGAAGCGAGGATTTGGACCTCCAATCAAGTCCAGCAAAACAAACAAATCCTGGTGAGAAATTAAATGAATGAAGGACTTCAAAAAAAGGTAAAACAGCTGTGACTGTGGCAGTACCCTTTCAAAAGTTAATGTACTAATATGTACACTTCAGGTACTAGTATGTACCTGTAAAACGCCAATATGCACAATTTATGTGTAAACAAGGTACAAAGGTGTATCACCCCAGTGACAGCTTTTGTACCTTTTCCTGAGCGTGTACATGATTGTCCATTTGCATTTAAGATAATTCAGGACTGTATTCTATATTCAAATTCTATAGTCATAGTGCAATTGTGCTGATAGTGCAGAGCAGGAAGATAGCAGTTTATGAAAAATCTTTCTTCAGTGACAAGGAAAATCTTATGAGGAAGTACAGATGTAATCGGAGAGCTACAGCAGAACGAAAGCCTGTCAGTAAATAACAAATGAAATATTAGTGTGTTTCCAGAAGTCTTATAACAGATGTGGGCCACTTTTCAGAGTACCTGGGACAGGCGATATATTAAAATAAATAATTTAGTTTCTCAAGGAAGGAAGTGAGCATATAGATTTTGAACAATATAAGAATGAGTTAGTGAATAAGAATAGAATAAATGAATAATAACAGAAAAAATCTAACAATAAGTAGGATACAGTGAGTGATTTTTTTAGATTAGTCTGGCTGTATGTCAACTATATTTATGTATTAATCATTGTTTGTGAGAGAACTGTACAATGCCGTCAAGCTGGCTGGTGTTGGTGGCTTCCGTTGGATGTGCTGTTGTTGCCATTTTGTGGGCTAAATGACGGGAGCCGTACAGAGAGTCTTCAGAGGTCCACTGGTAAAGTGCCTCCTCTCCATCAAAGAAGAGCAGCTGAAGTGACAAGTCTGACCCAGAATCCTGTGAGAAGGAGCAAACACACACATGCTGCCATCTACCTGTGACACTGCAGAAGACAGCACAACCATGACTGGCACAAATTAAAGTTCAGCTACCAACTGGAAAAGAGAGATTGGTAATGGTGTAAGATAATTATTAACAAAACAACAATTTAGTTCAGTAAAGTTTTCTACCTTCCCTGATCATGATCTCTGATAACTCTTAACTACCACTATTTTAACGATAGCTTGCCTGATTACACTGAAGCTAATTTATTTGCAACTTCTGTTTTAGGAAGAATGATCCAGAGAGCTAACCACTTTACATGAACTGCTATGACTTACATAAGAAATAAGTAAAATGTACTTCTTATGGTCACATTGTTTTGCAAAACACTTTTGCTGCTATTGAGACGGGATACAGGTAAGGTGCGGGACAGGTTTATTGCTTTGGGTAGCTTTAAGGGTGAGTTAAGGTGTCAGGAGTCAATAGAGTAATTATAAATATAATTACAGAAATTAATTACATATGTAATTATATAGGCATCTTTAAAAATATAAGTACAATGTACGTGCATGTACATGTATGTGCAAAATAAGTGCATTGTACTAAATGATTCATTTAAAATTAAGTACATAGTAGTTACAGCCACCTAATATAAAGTGGGACTGTTCTGTTTTTCCTTTTCTGAAACACTACAAAAAAGGGGTTACGGATTTTTACAAAAATCACCTCAACTTAACAACCCCAACTGACATTATGTCTTCTCAACAGTTTTAATATAGATCTTGTCTCATTAACAACTAAGGCTCTTTACAAAAAAGGTTTAGGTGGCCTTAACTAATATATGTAAAAGAAAAAAAAAAAGAAATACAGTGTACTCATTGTGGTCATATTGTTTTGCAAAGCACTTTTTCTGCTATTAAGGTGGGATACGGGTAAGGTTAGGTTTGTGGTATGGGTAGGTTTAAGGGTGGGTTAAGGTATAAGGGATGGGTCAACAGTGCAATTATGAATGTAATTACAAAAACTAATTACAGATGTAATTACATATACTGTATGTATTTTAAAAAATATAAGTACAATGCAAAAACATGTATGTACACAATAAGTGCACTGTAATGTAACGTAAGGCTACCTAAATATAAAATGGGACTCAAAAATGCACCTGTGGCGACGTGTCTTTAAATGACACTTCCAAGCAAAATGGTAATGCTCTGTCGCAAATATTATGCACCACCAACAATAAACCCAACTCTAAAACTGATAAAGTTAACAAAATTACATTTAAGATAAAAATGCATTTAATAAAGCAACCATGCCATTTTAGTGTGCTTTGAAGATTTTTAATGTGACTCATGGGACTCTGCATCGTTGTACCAGGTGAGCTACCAAGCAAGTTTACTATATGTCAGAAAGCAATCTGTATGGACCGCATTATGTGATGCATATGTCAAAATGTATTAATTTAATACACTAAAGTCATTAAAGATTTTATTCATTAATAATCTGACCCTGTACTCATACTTTATGTGAAAAGTAATAAAAGTTGTTACCATTTAACTGCTACCAGTGTTCATTTCAGCTGGAAGTATAAGTAGAGGCAGGTTTTTTCAATTATCCAATATTTATTCTTAATCTCTCTACTTATAATCTATTTAATATCTTGCACCGTGTTAAAAACACAATGCTCATGCTTATGGCTGTAGTGGCAGTGCTTTAACAGGGAAAGTACATCTGCTAAAATAATAAAACTAAAAACAAATATATGAAAATATATGTTTCTGTGCACATTGCCATACCTTTAGGGTCTTTAGTTCATCATCTTGGGCTCTAGCCAGTTCCAAAATCATTGAGCAGGGAACAGCAGAATCTGTCGCTCCGAGAAACTCACGGCCGTCCCACTGTGGAGGGTAGTATTTGGAGTCAAAGTGGCAGGCCAGAACCAACTGACGTTTGGCCTCAGGGTTGAGAGTTGCAATTATGTTGGTAAACGGGAGTTGGCCGTATGGCGTATGAGCATAGAAGGCATCCTCTGTCACTTTCCATCCCGCTTTCATCGAGCCGAGGGTTGATTTAATATGCTAAAGAGAGAGACACACTCTAAACACTCTGTCACATTTAACACTTGCTTCATACACAAACACACACTGACCTGCTGAACATTTTGGCTTCCAGTTGAACCAGGATAGCGCACAACAAGCATAGAGTTCAGGTCTTTCTGCCACATCCGGTCCAGATCGGTACGTGATACAACACTGCTCAGTTCACTGGAGATCAGTGTGGTTGCTTCATGTTTCAGCTGAAGTGAAAAGGAACGAAAACCTTTATTCATTCATTTATTCCACAGTGGGGTATTCATACTTTTGTGTCACAAGTTAACATGCTCCTGGGACCATGGCTAGACCAATGTCCAAGAATATTCTCCATTTTTTCCCATTCTTGGTCTTGTCATGTATTTGGGAGCATTGGGTCTCGGTCTTAACTAGGACTCAACCTTTGTCTGATCTCTGTCTTGACTGTGATGCAACTGAGCTGGTCTCAGCTACAACACTGCTTTGTGTATGCTTGTGTATATTTACTGTATTTTATCCTTTCTATGAAGTATTTATAAAACATTACCATACTCTTAAAAGCTATAACCACAAATAAGTAAATAACACATTATAACTGTTCTTATGAATATTCATGAGATGATAAAACATATTATAAAGTTATTTATAATGCCTTATACTTTCATTATAATGCCTTAAGAATACCCATATAATGTTTTATAAATACGGGCATCATAAAAAGTGTTACCCCCTCTCTTTTAGTGTTTGTTAATCGTGAGGCTCTTTGACTGACAAACAAAAATGCTTTTAATCTCAATCAATCAAACTGAGCTCAATCCAAATGAAATTCTGATCAAATTGAAATAAATAAAAATAATCATATCACTGAGGGGATGTTTACATGTCACTGTTTTTAACCAAAAACAGAAAGTTTCAACATTTTGGCCATTCATTTACAAGACAACAGCATTTTGGGCTCAGAAGGGCACGTTTTTGAACACGTTTTGAACATCATAATCATGTAAACATATCCTTAGTATGTAAACTTTGAATCCTCTCAGCTGGAGTTTACAAAATGTGCATTAGTTTATGTGTTACAAACCTGTCAGCAGACTGAATATAGACTAAATATCTGCAAAAAGGCTTTTCTGACACACGTGAGATATTTCTTTAGGTATGTAACTAAGGTAAATAGAAACGTTAATCAGATTGCAAAGGTTAGGGTTCATGCAGAGATTTTTGAATCTGAAACTAGATTTCATTCATTCGGATTGTCAAAAATTAGTACATGTCTATACTGTTACAAATTTCACCACAGCTCTGATTCATCTGCAGGACTCCTAAGTCACTAAGACCAACTCACAACTATCCTAAAATGGCAATCCGCCTTGGAATATAAACATTTGACGATAATGAGCTTTTACAAAGGTATCACCTTAAGGGGTTGGAGGTTATCCCAACTCTAAATTTCCCTTTGATTATATCATTTTCATTAACCAGTTGGGCAAGAAGTAACGGCAGTTCTTAAATCCAGTTTGGTTTTCTTTTACATTTGCACGTCTTACTATCAGCCATGATTATTCTACTCTGTTAATTAAAAGGCTTTTTATATGCACATTCACTTTTTATTCAGACTGACAATTGAACTGAACATATACATATATATTACATGGTTTAATTAGTGACACTTAGCCTGCATTTTAAAATCTTTATTTGAATGCAGCAATAACATTTTTATTCTTTTTTAAATCTTTATTTTAATATGGCAACATAACATTGTGCACAGTATTTTTATGAACCACTGACAGAGACTTCTTCCCTCTCCTATCAGCCAATACGTGCCCAATTGTTTTGTGCATTTTTGCTTTGCCAAAATAGTTCCAAAGCAGAATAAACCATTGTATCCCTGAGCAACACAGAGTAGTGGCATGTCATTCTTGAATGAATTAGTGTTTCAAACAAATCGACTGAGTGAATCAGTCAATGACTCATTTACACATTTCACCACCTATGTAAAATCCCCTCTACCAGTTCATAGACTGTGGGACAAAGAGGATTAAGTAAGTGAAGCAATTCACAGACTACAGATGTATAATTAGTGCAGTCATCACTCTTGTAACATCAAATTTGAAATAAACATTCCAGTAATTCACTTATAGACTGATTAGTTTTCTAATAAATCTTTGTCATATACATCTGGAACATTAATATATGTTGAGTGAATGAGAGAATTTATATTTTTAGGCTGACTACCCTTTTAAAACGGCTAAGACATCTTGATTTGTAATGTTTTTACTCATAATGAATCATACCGGAAAGTCTACTCTTACTCCATTTACAAAGCTGAAGAAAATACCTGACTTGTAATACATGCAATTCTAATTCAGTGATTCCTAGTCAGACGAACATGATGATTATACTCTTGCTAAGTAGTAATGTTGCAACCAAACTAGTACAGGATTGTTTGAATGAGAAATTATACACTGCATATGTCTAGAGGATAATTATATGTTCGAACTATACAGCAGCAGAAGGTTCACAGCTGGAGGATATTCAGAGAGAGAATATCTAAAAAGTCTGAAAAGCTTTCGATTATATTTTCTTTCATGAATAACACTTTTAAGATTAATAGAAAAAAGGTAATCAAATTGCTTCTGCTTTAAACATGACATTGATCTTCTGAAGACTTTGCTTTTTGTATGTTTGGTCTCAAAGTCCAATTTTTCCTGTGCTGTGATTATTGATTCTGCTTGTGTTGTTTAAGCCACTTAATGACTGTGGTTTGACATGAACAACATAGAAGAGAAGCCATTTGGCAGATAATATTCAATATAGTTCACACGTTTTAATGATATGACTTGGAAAAATGAAAACTTTTTGTCTTATGTAACAGCCTAAACATAGTAAAAATTAAATTACACAATATTCTATTTCACAATGTGACATTTAAGATTGCTGTATACATTTAATAATCTACAGCCTGTTTAAAATATATTCTACAGTGTAACTTGTGTTTTCAGTTTTCTGACAACATGCTATTTTTAATTCTATTTTAGTACAACAGTAGCATCGTACAAATATGGATAAGACATTTACCCAAAATGCACATCTTCAGAACAGAACAAAGGAAATAAATTCTACAGGGATAAAATGTATAAATATTAAGATCTCCTGCTGGTGGATCAATGACAGGGATCCTGCTCCCATAGCAACTAGACAATGTGAGACAGGCTGAGCATCATGAATGAAGCATACACTTTAAGTGATCATTGTCACGCACCAATTAGACAATTTAAAGAAGAAAAGAGGACATATAATAAGTAATGAATGAATGCACGAATAAACTAAATTAAAATGATTATATATGTATTAGGTCGTGCATTAAAAAATAGACATTAAAATCCACACACACTCTCTTTTATGAGAAGCATAATAAAATACGTTGAATTCGTGACTCGGAAAAATAAATAAGAATCACAACACCGCTGAGAAGCTGGTAGTATATGCCAATTCTCTTAAAAAGCAAGGGCTTTAGAAAGCTGCGCACCTTTTCCTCCTGCCACGGAAGAGTGTCGCAGCTCGTCAGTGCCGCTAGGATGCCAGTCAAAGCCAGCAGACCCGTGGTCCAGCGCCGTTCGGCCATCTCCTCCGTTCTGTCCGCGCGACGGTCTCCCAGACTCCTGCCAACTCGGATCATGTGAGAGAACAATTTACAAGTCCTACTATGACGACGGCTTGACTCATGAATATTAAAATCATTCCGTGACGCTCTGAAAAATGATTCGCTGAAAGGCAGGCCTTGCAAAGTTGAGGGCTTGGCTCATGAATATTAACCAGTTAAAAAGACTGGGCGCTCAAGGGAAGTTATCAAGCAACGTCAGCGAGGCTTTATTAATATTCATGACTAACCACATCTGCACAAAGAGCCAGCTGTTTGCCAGCAAAAGTTCTTACTTCGCCTAAACACATGATTTATATAATATTGAGTTGCTTTCTGTGTACTATTAGGTACCATACCATTCACATTCAAAGTAATAATAATAAAAATAATAAATAATTAAAAGAAAAATACAAACAAACATTTATAGGACTACTGGTATATGCGGCTTAAAGTGCCAGTGAAAGCAAAAATATTATTATTATTATTATTATTTTATCATATTATTAGCAGTAGTCATAACTGCATTTTGCTAGTATGTTATGTTAAAGACATTCACTGTTACTGGTTGCAACCCCAAGCCAAAATCACAGCCCCCACCCCTTTTGTTGTTTGTTTTTACCCATAAGTGATGGGGTTGAAAGAGCGATTGCTATCTAAGTAACTATTACTCAACTGTCTGCCACCCCCGCGTTAGATTCCAAATGTTTTAGAATGATGCATCATATTAATATTAAGCAATCTTTTCAAAATAAACGTAATGGCACTGAGCGTGTGGGTTATACAACCTATCTACATCTATATTTTCTCTGGGTAGCGTATTGCTCTTGTAATCACGTGGTCTGTGCGCTACACGTGGTCGCACACGCTCGCATACCCGGAAGTCTTCTGCAGCGAGATTTCTACTTCTGTCTGTGGTGACGTTGTTTTCACAATTGCTAGTCACAATAACGGCTTGCTAAGAGTAATTTGGCATCGAGGTGACTTTTTCGTGATGGATGATACAGTTTTAAGTTTGAAAACACAGCTTTTGGAAAGAGAGAGAGAGATTGTAGCTTTGAAGAAGAAACTTGTTCAGCTGGAAAAGGTCTGCAGTCATTATTCTATTCATTCTGTGCAGATATTGTGGATTACCTGCGTAAAACCGTGGTAGCCTCGTGTGTTTCTTTTGCATTATGGTATTTAGTCATTTTAACAAGGGGCATTTGATGCCATTATGTATTACTGTATGAAGAGAAAACAGGATGGGAATCCTCCCACAAATGTACGCATCAACTTATTTCCTAACGACAACAAACAAAACGGTAACATAGTAACTTTCTTCATGGGAATGTTAGTTTTGGTCTGTCCCCAGCTCTGAGTTTCTAACTTATAATTTTTTAGCAAATGCATTTAATGCTTGTTTATAAAGAATAAAATAATAGATGGATGAACGAACAAACAAATACATGTCTTTACTCTAGGTCTCTCTTTCTTAGTTTTCGGCTGAGTAGAATATATTTTTAAAAGACAGAGGGAATGTTTTTAAAAATGTTAAACCTAATGTTTTTATAATATTTATAATAAAAAAGTACATGATTGTAGAAATATCTGAAATAAGTTCTACACTGTAGTTTCTGGACCTTAAATATAGCCTTAACATAAGGATCGGCAACTCCTTTTCTGAATCTATAACATATATTGGAATACATTACATTTTAAAACAAATATTAACAGAATGGCAACATACCTTATTTGTCTGACAGAATCATCTTTTTGTAATGGAAGGGTATCTGTGTCGTGAAATGACATACAGTGGATGATTATGGTTAAATAAATAGAATCCCTTGCCAGAACAGAGCATTTCTTGTCTGAAACTGAAAAGGTACTGTTTATTTCCCCCAGGGAAACTCAGTATTAACAGAGTTACAGGAGAAAGTGACCAATCTTTTACCGCTGAAATCAAACACAACGCTGAACAATGACGACATCATGAGATATAGCAGACAGCTTCTCCTACCAGAACTGGGTGTTAAAGGTAAAATATATATATAAATGTTTTTTTTCTGTTCTTCTCCTAATACATTGTAAAATTTCGTTTCTTCACAGGACAGGTTGCCATAAGTAATATATCCGTTCTGGTTGTGGGATGTGGAGGTTTAGGTTGTCCTGTGGCACAGTATCTTGCTGCAGCTGGAATAGGTAAAGTGACCATCTCTATTTAATATGTTAATAGTGCTGCTAAATATATGAGTTTATCTGTAAGTGTAAGTATATCTATATTCCATATTGATAATAATACATTTTAAAATATATTTAAATACAAAACAGGTATTTAAATCATAGTTTCATAATATTAGAGGTTTTTTTTCTGTAGTTTTTTTGTAGGTTTGATTGAATAAATGTAGCCTCTGGTGAGCAGAAGGGACTTTTTTCATCTGACTTACTACAAACCTTTGAATGGTAGTTTATAAAAAAAATAAAAACATCTAATAAAGAGTAGTAATATATATTTATTATTTATTATTATTATTTTTAATTCGCATTTACATATTAAGAAATACATTCTAAACCATAGTTACCAGTCTAAATGATAAAGTAGAAGAGACTGAATCTGCTATTTATAATGGAAGCTGTGAAAACTGTGTAATATCTCATTCTCTGGGCCTCATGCAGATACATGTCACAGCTGTAACTGTGTAAATATTAATGTTGCGTATGTTTTCAGGACGATTGGGTCTGTTGGACTATGATGTGGTGGAGCTGAGTAACCTGCACAGACAGGTGCTTCATACAGAACTGACTCAAGGCCAGCCTAAAGCCCTGTCTGCCGCCCAGGCCATCAGCAGGTAGCATCCTACTCACTCACAGAACCCCAATAACGGACATACGAACAATAAGAACATATGAGAGTTGATTGGTTGTGATCTCTTCCAGGTTGAACTCCACAGTTCATTGTGTTCCGTACCACCTTCAGCTCTCTATAGAGAATGCCATACAACTCATTCAACAGTATCCACTCTCGCTAATGGCTTTAACTTTCTAAAGTCTTCTACAGTGCAAAACCCATTTGTCACCTTGACTTTGCATCCTCATGTATGACATTGTGGCAGACTGTTCAGACAACGTTCCCACACGCTACCTTGTGAATGATGCCTGTGTTCTGACCGGCAAGCCTCTAGTGTCAGCGAGCGCTTTACGAATGGAAGGACAGGTGAGTTTTTTTCGTTTTTTTTTCTTTAAACAGTATCTGAATCAAACCAGCTGTTAGTGTGATTTGTGCTGATATTTGAACTTTTTATTTTACTTTGGGTGTTCCAAACTTTTTTTTTTTTTCCTATGAAAAATAACATTTAAACATTCTTCAAAATAGTGTTCTGCAGAGGAAAGTCAGTTAAATTTACAGGTGTTTTTGCAGATTAACCTCACGTGATCTACAGATTACTGATTTTCACAAGCATTAAATGTAATTTGAAATTATTGAAATGATCTTTTTTTAAATGAATTGTCTTGTATAAAAAAGTGTTCTTGTGCTACCTTTATTGCAATAAATGGCACTTATTTTGATATTTGATTATATAGCATATATAAGTGTGACTTAAAGACATAGTTCACCCAAAAACGAAAATGTTATGTTTATCTGCTTACCCCCAGGGCATCCAAGATGTAGGTGACTTTGTTCTTGTGGAGATATATTGAGGTGTTAAGACACAAACTGATCGGTCTGTGCAAAAAACTGAACGGTATTTATATAATTTTATTTATACCTCTTAGACACCACAATCTCCGACTGTCATTGTGCTCTGGCACATAGATATCTATGATATAAATACCGTTCAGTTGTGTGTCTTAACACCTCAGTGTACTACACAAGGCGTAGGGTTTAATTTGGTTTCGTCTGTATGGTTTTTTCAGACTCTCAAGATCTTTGGAATATTTGGTTGCCATTGACTTCTATTATATGACTTCAGCGGTTTGAGTTAAAAAATCTTTGTTTGTGTTCTACTAAAGAAACGAAGTCACCTACATCTTGGATGTCCTGGGTGTAAGCAAATAAACATCAAATTTTCATTTTTGAGTGAACTATCCCTTTAAGTGTTTACTATTTACAAAAGTATAATTTTTAAAAGTCTGTTTTGCTTAAAAGGGCTGCATTTATTTAATCAAACGTGCAGTAAAATCACGTATGTTATAAAATAAATTAAATAATAAAAAAAAAATGAATGCATTTTTATTTAATTTATTTTGTCTATTTTGATTGTTCCCTGTGATGTCATTTTCTGTCGGGTAAAATTCCCCATAACACAAACTTTACATAGTGAAAAAAAGACTAAGGGAGCAAAACTCCAAAACTTATATTCACTCAAGATCTGACAATAATAGCATCTTACTTGCTTTATAGCTACAATTTTCAAAGCTCTATTGTAAAGACATTCAGTCTGATTTATTATAGATTGATTTGTCTGATACCAAATAGCTAATCCTTAAATGTGATAATATCATTGAGTTTAAAAACAGAAACGCATGATCATATGTTCAACAATTTTCTTATTATTCCAAAGCTGGTGAGATTTACCTTAATTGCTTTAACATCTCAAACCATTTCTATATAACTGTCAAACAATATGATCGGTATCACTGGTATTTTATGCGGTCAAGAGCTACTGCCTGTTGCACTGAAACGTCAGGTAACGTCAGATCATGACCATATTCTGCCATGCTTGCTTCTGACATGAGAGAAAAAAAGCCTTACTGACCCAAAACGTTTAAAAATGTATACAATACAGTTCGCTGAAATACCAGTATGCCTTTTCAGTGAAGGGGAAACTTAATCTCTCTCTGTCTCTCTCTTTTTGCCATTTAGCTCACAGTGTACAACTATAGAGGAGGGCCGTGTTATAGGTGTTTGTACCCCAAACCACCTCCTCCTGAGACTGTCACTAACTGCTCTGATGGGGGAGTTTTGGGAGTGGGTGAGTCCTCCTCTGCTTGATGCCATTACACTCAGTAGTGTCAGAGCTGGCTGCTTTTTCCTCTTCATTTTCATCTCCACAATTGTACTTAATAAGTACATACAAAATCCGTTCGACCTTTGTTAAATTAAGGAAATTTAGGAATGAAGTTGAAAGTTGAAGTGCACTGTTAGAATGTTTACTAGACAACAGAAACAGAAGATGTCATTGTAACGTTTATTAGCACATTTAATTCCACACTAAATTTTGTGTGACATATCCTGAATGTCTTGCCAAAGGCATTTCGTTTACACAAAAAAACTGAAGCCTGAAACCTTTGCTTAACTACAGTTTCAATAATGTTCCTATATTGAAAGCGCTGATATTTTAATTCTAAGTTAATGTTGCAGGGTTCTTTAGTGTGATTTTTTTTTTTTGATATTGTGCAGTGCCTGGAATAATGGGTTGCCTTCAAGCGTTGGAAGTTCTGAAAATTGCTTCCGGTCAAGGATGTATCCTTTCTGCTCTTAATGACACCCTGCACTAAAGCAATTGTGGCTTTTATTTAAACACATCTATTACTGTAGGCATAACATAATGAAATAACTCCTTAACTGATCAGTTCAGCCTCATTTGAGAAGCAGCTGTTGATGTTTGATGGTCAGGAGGGGCGTTTCCGCTCCATACGGCTGCGGCTCAAGCAGGCTGAGTGTGCGGTGTGTGGAGAGACGCCCACGGTGACTGAGCTCCAGGACTATGAGCAGTTCTGCGGCTCTGCTGCGACGGATAAGGTCTGAGGATGAGGAAAACTCCCACTTTCCTTCCTGTATTCATGACTGTATGTGTCGATGATGCAGAATAATCAGCTGTGGTTAAATGTCCACAAGGCGTCACTGTGAGACAGTTATTATGACGAGTGTGTGTTGAGTAGAGATCGTTACATGAAACATAAAAACATGCATGTATTCAGTCAATGGCACATGTATGTTGAAATTTTTTAATTGATATTTTTTTTAACCATGGATGCATTAAATAGGTGAAAATGACAAAAAAAAACTTCTATTGGTGAATCTTATTCTGAAATTTAACTGATAAAATTATAGAAATTATAGTATAAATATTATAACACTTAATTATAAATATTTTAGATATTTTTAAATGCACAATATTTCACAGTATTATTGTTCTGGATTATTTTTCATCAAATCAGTGCAGCCTGGTGTGACTGCTTTCAAAACGACTGAAAATATCTTACTGATTGCAAAACTTTGAATGGTGCTGTAGGTATTTTTAAACTTTTTTTTTTAAGTTAAAAAAAAAAAAGGTTTCGAGGCACAGTCTTTCATAAAAGTCCTTCATAAAGTGCTGCATCAGTATTTATGTGTGGTGGTTTTGGTTTAAATGTTGTGAAATGAAAAACAGTGCTCATTTATTCTCTCATGTTTCTGCTTCATTTCACTTCCAGTGCCGAAGACTGAGTCTTCTAACCAAAGAACAGAGAGTCTCTGTGCAGGTACTACAGTAATTTGTCATAATTCTGGGCAGGCCGGGGAATGTAATATGGGCTGTTTAAATTTCCATTTGGAAGTTTAGATTATATCTTTAGCAGAAGCGCTTTGTTAGCCAGTTAATTACTGAGCCTTGTGGAAATGTGCAGCTGCTCATTATATAAAGCAGATCTGATCTGTCACCTTGCACTTCTGTGTAGTTTCCGTCCTCAAATGTTACATATATATTTGTCTTTAATTGCAGGAGTACAAAGCCATTTTAGACAGCTCAACCCCTCATCTCCTCCTTGACGTTCGACCCAAGGTAGAAGTGGATATTTGCCATCTGCCAATCTCAATCAGTATCCTTTCCCGTGATCTCCTTTTAACAGTTTAGTATTAGATATTTGCGACATTACAATATACAAAAGATGAACACTTTTTGCGAGTCACCAGTGCACTATGAAATTTTATGCTCATAGATAGTGCTGTTGATTTAAAGGTGTCATATGGTGTTGCTAAAAAGAACATTATTTTATGTATTTGGTGTAATGCAATGTGTTTATGCAGTTTAAGTTGCAAAAAACACATTATTTTATTTCTCCTCTAAGCCCCACCTTCTGAAACGGGTGGATTTGTACAAAGCTCATCATTCTAAAATAGCTAGGTGTGTTTGCATTAAAACACGAGCAATATTGCTGTATTTCCAAAATTTCTGCATGATTTTAAATGAGATATTGATGTTATAGAAAATGTAAAGAAATGTGTTACATTTTAGACACAATGTTGTCTTTCATTTTTTTAGTGTAGGCTATTGCATTCGTTTCTCTGTTTCTATACAAATATGTGTCCTCCACAGGCTCTTACTTGTGCTACAGCCCACAACTTAACTAACTGACAGTGAAATTAATATCACCTATTGAACTGGTGACCGATTTACTGATAATAAATTTGTATTAAATCAGAAATCCAGAAAACAGACAAGTAATGGAAAAAAAACTATTTATATATATTTGTTTATCACTGTTTGATATGCCATTTAGTTGCGTGATGTGAGAGAAACTGCCCTGTCTTAAGACCATGTAAAAATCATGTTAATTTTCTTACGTTGCATGACAGACATTCCACTTTCTAGTTTAGAGAACAAGAAGGCTGAGCACCTCACACTTTTAAAAGATACAGTTAGCGAACTTAAACAGAAGATGAACATCAAATCTCAAGTCCCAGGTAAGAACTAGCATAATTTTTGTTACGTGCCATTTTTTGTGGACTCCAAGCTCCTGCATACATGATGCTGACAAATAAGTGCATCCTCTTAATCCACCGAGCAGGCGTGAAACTAACTGTGCTGAGCTGTGCTTCTTAAGTGATCCTATCTTTATACGCAGTAAGCGCTTGTCTGTATGCCAGATGCCCACAGCCAGCCCTCATTAGACGTGTTGGGTATTCTGAGCACAGAGGAGGCGTAATCTGAGTTTTCTCAAGCTAATTAAGCATTCGGAGCACAGTGTTGCCAGCTACCTTGTTTTTCTTGGATGAGGTGGTGATGATGGAGTTGCTAAGCAATTATTTTCCAACATAGAAATTGCTTAGTCAACCGGAAACAGCTGGAATAATCAGTCTATTATTTTTTTACATTTTATAATATTTTAGTCTGTTTGAATTAATTGAATATGTCCATATGATTGAATATGGTTTTACTTGAGACAGGTGCTGAGCAATTGCTTTACTTTCTAAAAATATGCAACATTTATAAATAAAAAACAATCAGTGAAAACAGTGATATTATGAAATAATAATAGTTTCTATGTGAATATGTTAAAACGTAAGTTATTCCTGTGATCAAAGCTGAAGTTTTAGCATCATTACTCCAGTCTTCAGTGTCAGAAATTATTCTAATATATTAATTTGCTCAATGTTGATTGTAAAATAAAATAAAGATTGTGGCATTTAACATTTTTGTAAAAGTGTCACTTTTGATCAAATTAATTAATCCTTATTAAATATAGGTGTTTTTATTATTATTATTTACTTAAATCCTACCCAGAATTTATGAACGTAGTGTGTCATTGTGCCCACACAAACATGAAATGTTTGAAAATTGAGCTTTGCATTACAGGAATAAATTTAAAATATTATATCTAAATATATTCAGATACATAACAGTTATGTAAAAAAATAAAAACATTTATTAATGCATTAAAAAAAAACCTTCATTAGAATAGATTTCTTTTAGAAATATTAAAATGTCTTAATTATTTCAAACCTTTATATGTGTAAGTGTGTTTTGTTTGGGAAAAGAATCTTCTCTGTATGCAGTATGATTGGAGTGAATAAGCTTACATTGTCTGTATGTTGTTTACCTGGATTGTTTTGCAGTGTTTGTGGTTTGCAAGCTTGGCAATGACTCCCAGAAGGCTGTTCAGCTGCTGGAGAAAATGTCTGGACAAGAAATTGAGCAGATCGCTGTGAAGGACATCATTGGAGGATTGATGGCCTGGGCTAACAAGATAGACCCCTCTCTTCCTCAATATTGACTGTCATTAATCATCTGTATTAATGTCATGAATAAAAGCAATAAAGTTCAAATGATTTTAAACAAACAATGTGCTTTTATTTAATTTATTGTAATATTTGTATGAATATTCATGGAAACCCCCCCCCCAAAAGATGACCTTGTTTAAATGTTAAATGTTAAATGCTGTTGTGGTGTGTGCAACGATTTCAGAGGATGCTAGAAAACTAGAAAAAAACAAGACTCGTGAACAGCTATCACAAAACACAAAAACATGTATTGTTAATCCAGATAACAGAGTAAGAGTCAAACAGACCTGTGCAATAATTTGAATAAGGGTTGTTTGTCTTCTAATATGTTATGTGAAATAGATCAAAAAAAAAAAAAAAAAATTTTAACTGTAAAAGGTCATTAGTAAACATCATTAAACATTAAGCTTCACCGATTAATAGTTAATGTATATTATTGCAATAATTAGAAATATTACAGATAATACAGCTATAAACACTGATCCATATATAATGGTTTACATTTATTATAGATCAGGGCGTATAAAGTTCTATTCATATTTAGATTTCGATGAATTACTGAACCATTCCATTTCTATATATATCTGAGCACTCTGAGCTTTGTGAAGAGTCGCGGGTCACCAAGAAATGTCGCTACAATGTAACTAATACACAGAACGCGTTATTGCGTCACAGCGGCTGTGGAATGACGCCGGTAGAGGGCGCGAACACACGCTCAACGCTCACATAACGGAAACTGCGCGTGAGAGACATGCGCGTCAGGCAGTGAGAGAAAGAGAAAAAAATTCTGCACTTATGAAGCTCAACTTCATTTCTTCAGCTCGACAGACCTGCCGTTTCCTTCAGGTTTTACGTTCTCTGCCTATGCGGCGTTTCTTATTTGCCCGCCGACACAGAGAGCCGATGCCGAGGCGCGGTTAAAGTACTAACGTTAGAGTGTAACATGAAAAGAGGACAGAAAGTTTTCAAACCGAGCTCGTGTGAGGTACTCTACAACCGAGCGATGCTTTACTGCCTAAATTAAGCCTCAGAAGCTTCAAGTCAGTTCAAGTACTCGTTTTCAATTGATAGTAAGCTTTTTTTCGTCTCTTTACTTGTTGAGGAAACGCCTTTCCAGCCTTAAAGGTACGTTTCCTCGCTTTTCCTCTTGTCTTCACTGTGTGCTTTTAGATTTATATCGTCTTGAGATTCAGTTGCTCATGATGCATGATGATAAAGCCTGAACAAAAGACATTGTATAACTTGTTTTGCTGGTGTTTGTGGTCTTGTGCCAGTTATGTGATCTAGAGTGGGAGGGTCTCCAGATGTGCTTCCAGATGTGAGCTGGAGATCTTCATGGCAAAAGACAAAAATGTGCAAAACTCTTCCAGAATATGTGGACTTATTTTAAAGTTACCATTAATATGTGTGTAAATAATGGCCGTGGGAACTGTGGAATAAAGACTTGAATCTGTTTTGTTTCGAACAGGAATGAGAGTTGAATGAGGAGCTGGATGACAATGGAAGCCACTTTGTCAAACATCATGCTGGCATCCTGATTGCACAGCCGTGGAGTCTTATCAATCCAACGTGTGCAACGTGTGCAACATGTGCTGGAAATCACACAGCCAGCCATGAAGCATGCTATCTGGATTGCATGCTCTTAGGGGGAAACGTAGTGAAAAATAGGCACCTGGTCCGATTGGTCTGATTTTCGCTACCTCGTACATGACTGCAGCAATTCTCTTCACCTGCCTTAGGACAGAAGAGAATTGTGTTTAATTAAAAACACAACCTGCTCACTCATTGGATATCAGCCACGGGTTCCAAGCTTGTCAGTTTTACACGCTTTACTTTTAATCTGCGGAGGAAACTAATGTCTACCAGTAGTAGCACCTCTCCTCTGACCTTACCTAAACCCTTCGTCCACTCTCAGCATCAGACTGCACCCCCAACCCCCTCTCCATCACCCAGCCCTCCGGTGCCACTCTGCGTCCGTCTCTCCAATGGGAATCACAGCGTTCCGAGCCCCACCAGCTCCTTCCACGGAGTGTCCTTCCTCCTTCAGATCGGACTTACTAGGGAGATGGTCACCCTGGAGCCACACGATCTGTCCCTCAGTTCTGTGAAGGATTTGGTCTGCTCCATAGTCGATCAAAAGGTAACATTTTAAGGATATTTCCTATTTGCATGATCTACTCACTTACGCTTGATCACGCTTTATATTCCGGCAAATCTTTACACGTTTTATGCTCCAAAAAGCATATGTTTTCTGAGCACATGATTATTTCTGAATTTGATTTCTGGTCATTTCTGTAAAAGGGTGAGACTAATTGACTGATGCGAGTCGTTTCCTGTAATCTTCAGGAAGTTGATTTAGGTGGATGAGCATGAGGAGCATTAGTGACTGATTAAAGAACACATTTTCATTCAATCTCATCTAAATCTGCTTTGATCCACATGCATTTCCACAAACACGGCAGATGAGGTGGGATGCATTTCCGCTGTTCAGATGGTGAAGGCAATGGCTGTGGATTTCTGACCTCAGTCACAACTTAGTATTACAGTGAATGTATGATTTGAATTAATGTAATATGAATGCTTGGGTAGTTTAAAGAGGGAGAAAGCTGTGGTGCCGAAGACCGTGTGGCTGCTTAAGTGTTGTTAGGCCTTTTCTGTCTAGTTTGGGTGGTTGCTAGGAAGATAGATCGATATACATAGAGATTGGAGTTACACATAAATATTTTTGATTGTTCATTATAAAGGAAAACAGGAAATCCTTAACCCTAAATCAGAATGGCCTGAAGCACTGCACCGAAATGCCTAGTTTTGGTTGACTTAACTCTATAGCTTTGTCCCAGTTCAGGGAATGCAACCTTCAAAGGCCGCAAGGTTTGAACTTAGACTAGAACTTGAATAGTCTAGCCTACAGAGGATTGCTTATGACACCTAGCAACCGTGACAGCTGCTGTTGACGAGCATCAATGTTTCAGTATCATTTTTACCAGACTTTGTTTTATAAAAAAAAGCGTAACTGTCTGAAAATAAGGCACAGCTAGTCTAAACATTTTCCTCTTGGTTGATATATTTCTGATAAAGTAAAAATGCATCTCTGTCAACATTTAAACATTTTTTTTTTGCATTAATATTGTTATATAGGTTTAGGTATGCAGTAGGATAATGGGATCTAAAATATGGGCATGCAATAATGCATTAATATGTGTTTTATAAGTACTAACAAAAATTCTGGTATTACACATGCTAGTAAATAGTAAGAATTGATCCTTAAAATAAAGTGCTACCAAAACATGTTATTACATTTGACTTGATGGTTACACCACATGACATATGGGCCAGACTTACTAAAGGGTGATTTATACTTCTGCATCGGACCTACGCCATAAGCTGTGCGTCGGTTTTCATTTATACTTCGTCGTCTGCATAAACATACAGTACACATGCGGACCACTAGTCTTCAGTGTCCAGGGGCATGTTGCTGATGTAACCCGCAGTACCACAGCAAAAGCTAAAGAAGCAGCTCGTAGGTGTAGCATATAGCCCTGACCGCTGTAAATAAATACGAAGTCATTAAATCCTTATTTAAAAATACAAAAAAGACACAACAAAAGAACAGGAGAAGATGACATTCTTTCAGTCTCCACAAGGACGTGTACTGTGGCAGATCAACATTAGCCCCTTTCACACAGTCACCTTTATTTATATAGAGCTTTTAACAATACATATTGTGTCAAAGCACTGAACAGTATCCAATTTGGAGAATAGAGTGTCAGTAATGTATAATGACAAGATTAAACACTAGGGATACACCGGTAATCATCGGCCGATATGTAATGTGCTGATAGTAAATCTAACCCTAAAAGTTATTAAAGTGAAACTTCACAAGAGAAGTTTTACATTTTTATTTTTATTTTGTATTAGTGCAAAAGAATCTGAGTTTTTTTTCTTTTTGGATAATGCAAGCACATTTCTACATGTCTGTGTAATGCATGGGGTAGATAACTGCGTGTTATCTATTAGAAAACAGGAAACAATCATCAATCAGACACTAACCAAGAGTTGTAGGTTTTCATGCGTTTGAATTGTCACATGTTGTATATACAGAAAACACATGAGAAGATACCTGTGTTTACATTTAAGTCTGCTTTATTCAGCTACTCAATGTCGATACTCAATAGTTTCAGTTATTGGATCTGTTAAAGTTGCAGTTTCTGTTCATATTTCTCTTTTTAGTGTCCAAAATTTAGGTGCATTCCTAGTAGGGCTTAATGGTTGAATGGTTCATTTAAAGTTTTAAAGTTTTGAATCTGAACACCTTCGTATTTTAAATAAATGATTCAGTTCACATATTCAGAAGACTTCTATTATGGGGAAATCTGTTGTTAGTTTTATATTATAAAATTATAAAATAAATAAACTGATCAGAACAGAATGAAAGACTGTGTCAAATTTGGAGTATGTACTTTAAATAATTTTCATTAGACCCTTTAAGTTGGCTTGTTTGGTAAATCTAAATCTCAGGCTTTGGTTTTTCTACCAATTAATAGAGACTGTGTAAATAAATCTCTGTCTTTAAAAAAACCCCAAAAAACTATAAGCAGTGGCTTCAAACCATGGCCTTGTTCTGAGAGCAGCTATGTGGTCAGGTGACCTGTGAATGACAGCAGCTGTGCCATTACGGTCTGGTAAAAGAAGCTGAATATCAGGTCAATATGCCACATAAGAGCAGCACAGTGAGTTAATGACATGCTGCATCTGGCTTTGTACACTCTGTCCAGTGCATTTCGGGTCAAGTTCACATTCCTTCAGGCCAGTGTGCTGCTGCTGCTGCTGTTGTTTATGAAGTTTATTGGTGCTAGTTATTCAGAGAGGAAAATACTCTATTGATAATTCATGGAATCTTGTAAGATGCGATCACTAAGGCAGGAATGTTGGACAACGACCCAGTCCAGGCATTTGAAGCAAGCGTTTTGTTGATGAGTCACACCATCCAGCTGACCTGAAAACAGTCCTGGTCACTATGAAGGTGCACAAGAGTTCCAAATTACGATGAGACATAGGTTATGTCGAAGTAAAACAATTTCACATTATTTCTCTCTTTTACCGCTTTCAAACAAAGGAAGGATAGTGTACAATAAATGTGTAATTATTTTAATTGCAAAATATTATTCAAATAATTATTTAAAATGATTATGTTCAATTACATTAATTGGGTATGGTTTCTTTCAGTGTGGCATTTGCATGTTTAGGGTTTACTTTGAAACAATTTTCACCTGCAAGGTATTTTCACACATAATTACAAAGAAAGAATAATTAACAAAGTAACACCTTGAATTAAACATGAAATGTTAAAGTAGAAAATTGGTAGTAAGTTCATTGGAAAAGCATTTGTAAAATATGTATAGCTGCTAATTATTGTACAAAATTTGATGACTAGAAATGCAGTTTGTATCAAAGCTTGTTGCTGTATTCAAAAAATAAATATTTACAGCTTAATATTAAATATTCATCAACAGAACACAAAATGCATTTCCACTAAATTGAACAGTCAGAAGTCAAAAGTAAAATGTAATACTTGTTAGGCATTGTCTCTGCGTTTGTAAATATCATTTAACACAAAAATGTATGACAACTTTAGACCGAAACCAAAAACATAATGTGCAAAAAAACAATATGTTAACATTTGTTTTTAGGCTTCAGAATTTATTTGTGAAAATCATCATAATGAACAAAACATCTAAGTATTAAAAACTTAATACTTAACTGAACTTAACTTCTTGGTTGGCCTACAAAAAAAAAAAAGAAAATTATATATGTATGGCTATTTTTTAAAGCAGTAATTCAGACATTGCCTGATGGTAGCATTAGCTTTTGTCAGCGGAGTAAGGGCTCTGAAATGTTGACTTTATATTTAAAGTATGTTTCAGTGTTTCAGTAAGCACAACGATAAATGAAACCAAAGAGAAGATAGTCGTTATGTTGTCCCTAGGTGTGAATTTGCACCTTGGTCCCTAAAACAATAAATCCATTTTCTGATACAATCTTGGAAAGGCTAAAGCAAATGCAGGCCAGGAACGGTTTTCAGAGCTGTTCTGCATCATTCTCTCCAAACCCAGGGGATGAACAGCAAACGCCATCTGCTGAGATCCAGTTGTGCAGGATCATATGGCTTTGATATCGGTGGAAAATATGACTCTGGTTTCTCCCATCATCCTGGCCATCTTCACTCACACACACACACACACTGCACGCTGTTACTAATACAGTCACTCAGCCTCCCCAGTGCACTGCTGGAGGAATTTGACCTGACTTGGGAAAGCATGAATTCTAGCACTCAGCAGAATGCAGCGCTGCCACAGTCAACAGGGAGCAGACAGGAAAGTGTTTTATATGCCGATGCCTCATTAGATATGCTTTTGGATGAACTCTGTCTCTGGTGGATATTATTTATGCAACAAAGACTCTCAGGGAAGTGATTCTCCAGCCTTTTCACAATACATTTATTCACAAACGCACTAGAGCAGATGTGCTCTCCGTCCCAACAACATTCAATTCTGATTGGGACACTTGTGCCTGATACCATACTCAAAGATAAGTTGCGTTTAAATGCAAATCACTAATTATTAAGAAATAGCATATTTTATTCAATGGGTGTTCATTTTTGACCTTTTAGATCACAGTTTTGCATTTTGCCCCTCAATGCAAAAACCACAGCACTTGGCTTTCTTTGGAGTGGGATGAGCAGTAGGATCACTTATGAATTATGTATAGCTACTGGTACAGAGCGATCTGCACTCAGCTTCACTGTCCCTCTATACTCTTGTTACCAATCAGCGGAATCATTATGCCTTTGATTAATTCCAGACAAAAGTTGCTGTTTGTGTTTCTGCAGTGCTTTGGCCCTCTGTCCACATGGGCGTTTTGTTCCTGAGCTCTGATGGACAGTTGCAGTTCAGAATAACTTGAGCAATAAACATCTGCAAGACACTTCCTGTTTTGGTGTCACCCAGGCTCTCGTCTGCAGCCACAGAGGGAGGCATCATAAAACAAGAGTTCATCGCACTAACACCGGCATGCAATCAGCGTTCCTCACATTCCTGAGTGCTGATGTCAAATCAAACATCTCCTACTGACCTAATGTGAATCAGGTCACCTCATTCAACCGCTGCTCTCATTTCAAGGACAGTCTATTGATTTGAACTACATTGGAAATGCAGGACTGTTGGACAGTAGGAGGCTTGTGTTTTCTGTTGTGGTTCTCTGCTCTGCTTCAAATTATAAAATAGTGAGTTTACAGTATACTTTGGCCAGAACTGAACAGCCCCTTTTCTTCTATCAGAGAATGATAAAGCTCAGTAGAAGAAAATGTGCAAACGTTTTGGCAAAGTCATTGGAAAAAATATGAAAGTTCACCCCAATATCACTCAATAGACAATTCAACCTGTCCTTGCGATATGGGGATATCTGGAAACTGGATTTACTTAATGTGGATGTCTTTTATGAAAGCAGGTTGGTGGGTCTGTGTGAAGTTTGATGTCGGTCAGAAATATCTATGTGCTTGTTCACTGGTAGATGAGTGATGATAGAGTAGTTGTCTTTTTAGGAAATAATTCTCATAGCACATCACTACGCAATGTTTTACCCATGAATATGAAAGTTCATACATACTTTTTGATGTTGTGTTTGTGTGTATATTTGGCAGCAAGTAGAATATTGCTGTCTGTAGCACTCGCAAGTGCCATCATGTATACGAAAAAAGAAATTTAAACTCAGAAACGATTCTGAAATTTACAGACACATTGAAGAGAATTGTGATGCATTGGAGAATCTTTTTTTTTTTTGTCCCACCCCTAGAAATAATGATCGGTGTTTAAAGTCTATGATTTGATTTTACTGGAATTTATAATTTTGATACGGTAACAATAGTGATATTCAATACCATTTTTGATGCCACAGCATTTTCGATACAACTGACACATATTTGAGGACATAAATGTTTTGATTTATATTGAAAGATAAGTAAACAAGGTCAGAACATGACAATGAAGTATATTTTTACATTAGTGAAAACTTCTTGAGGTGGTAAAACACTGGAGAGAAGCTTCAATAGGTCCAAAATAGTGTAAGCATGTAATGCAAGTTTAATTCATACTGGAAACTGGATTGAGCCCTTGCGAGGAAACGCCAAATATGCACCACAAGTGTAATAGAACATTCCAGGAAATCCCTAATATGTTCAAAGACATCCAGCTATCACTGTAGCTCAATAAAAAGAAGATAGAAAAGTAAATCAATATACGGGAATCACAAATATGGTAAAAGGAAAAACTTTGTTAGATTTGTGTCTTGGGCAAAAAGCCTAATCTAAAGTGGGTTCCGGATATGTTTCTGGGGATTTTTTTTTGCTGAATGATTTAGTTTCACTCTTAAATGCATCCCATTACAGAAACAAATGTGTAGATTTAGTGGTTATGGTATTTTATTTTTTGATTTTTCTTTTAAACTAGTGCAAAATGTCTCTTTGTCTAATTGTTTTAAACACATCTGGTTGTTTCCATGGAAAACTCTTGCAGATATATTACACCAGCAGCTGACAGGAAAAGGGGGAAAATCTTCTTTGTGTTTTTTTCGAGGGTCACTTAAACATTACACTCTTACAAGTTCATTGGAGGATAGTTGACAACATTACGCTGTTACCACAGTAACAGAAATCTGGACGTGGACTGCAAAAAAAGTCAAATATAGGGAATAAGGGGAAAAGAGAAAAATAGTTAAATAGAGGGTGCACTTGGAAATTGGAGTGTGCCGTGATCCCACTGGCCAAAACTAACTGCAAAATGGGCAGGAAATAAATTTCCCCCAGCCCAACCCCAGTGGCCCATATAGCAAGCACACATCTGCTCCCTCCTATGGAAGAAACCATATTTCATCTAGTGGCCAGATTGTTATACAGTTCCTGGAAACATCCACATAAAAATGGTTAATGGATTTCAGTATTTCTTAGTTTTCGGTATGCCCACTTTTTGCTTTAATGACAGCATTCACTCAAGCTGGCACAAGTTACAAAAGCTGATGTTTCATGTTATGCCAGCATATTGTGAGAATGTTCCAAAGGCCATCTTGTGTACTTCAGTGGAATAAAAGAAATCTGATCTTTTGAGCTTCCTTTGTAATTAAGGAGTTTAAATGGTTCCATTCACATGCACACTGATTATTGCCAGTAATCGGTGTAAGGAATAGGCAGATTAAAGAGATAGTTTAATTAAAATTTGCGGTTGATTTACTAATCCAAGATACATCTCAGGTAGTAGAACAGTAAAGAAGATTTTTAGCAGAAAACATGGCCATTGCAGATTCATACAATCATCACGTTGACAGTAAAAAAAAAAAAAAAAGCTTTACAGGGAACTATATATGTGTCACCCTGGATCAAAAAGAAGTCATAAGTGTCAATTATTTGATTAATATAATTGTATATATATAACTATTATAATCTGAAATCTGAATAAATAAGCTTTCCATTGATGTATGTTTCATGATAGGACAACATTTGGCTGAGATACAACTATTTGAAAAATCGGGAATCTGAGAGAGCAAAAAAATCACCTTTAAATTGTCCAAATGTAGTTCTTAGCATATTACTAATATAACATATTAAGGTAGGACGTTTTTACAAAATATCTTCACAGAACATGATCTTTACTTAAAGGTGACATATCATGAAAATCTGACTTTTTTTCAGGTTTTAAGTGCTATAATCAGGTCCCCGTTGCATCTACCAAACCAAGGAAACATGAAAAAAGAGTAACCCAGTAACTTTGTTTTAGTAAGCCTTTTTCTGCATGCGTTGGAAAAAACAAGTGCGTCTGATCTCGCTCCCCTAGTGAAGTTGCAAAGGGATTTCATTAATAATACCACCCCTTAATCTGTAAATTTCCAACTGCTGCATTGTCATTTTGATTTCACAAGCGATAAAGGTGTACCAGTTCTAATGCAAAGGCAAAAGTTTGAGCAAAACATGCTAACTGTTCTGTTTATGGGTGCACAGATGAGCACAGAACACTATTTAGAGTCCCAGCCTCAGAGGAGACAAGAGAACAATGGATTTATTAATTTATTTACTGTATATTGAGCAAAAGCTCATTTGCAATTAAAGAGACATGCACAGAAAACAGAGTGTTTCTGCTTTCACTCAAAATACCCATTTTCAAAATTATATAATAAATGATCTGTAGGGTAGAGGAAGAGAGTAAAATACAAGGTTTTAATCGCTGAAATTATCCCGCTCTGTTAACATGCTCACATCTCATTCAAAAAGACACTCTCGTCCTGTAGAATGACGCAATCGATCACCAGACACACAAGAGCCAATAGCATTTCACAACAGCATGACGTGATCGGTCACGAGACACACAACAGCCAATAGAAATTTACAACCAAGGCTGATGTAAGGATTCTCTTGGTGGCATTTTTTGAATTTGCGCAAAGCAGCAGCTGCAGCACAGATGAATAACGGTGGCTGGAGAGCTGGTGATCGCGTTCTCTTACAAATCAATCCTTTTGCCTCAGAAGAATTGGAATATTAATCCTTTTTGATAAAAAGCTGTATCTGCCAGTTGATCTTGTGTTTTATTAACGGATGGTAGGTTTAGGGGCAGGTGTTGGGTTACGTGCTCATAAATGTATAAATCAAGTAATATAAATAAAACTGTTGTGACCGTTTACAGTGAAAAATGACACCCAAATGCATATGCAATAATGGCAATATCATTACCTGATATTTGAATCTGGTTATCCGTGCGTGGATCACGGCTGATGCCTGTCACTGACTTTTGTCACTGATTTTCAACGATTCCGTGACACTAACACAGAATTTTGAATTAAGAGTCGGTGGTCATTACACGCAGTTCTGTAAGATCAGGTTGTATATTACGTGTAAAAAAAAAAAAAAAGGGGGGGGGGGCATAATATGTCTCCTTTAATATCCTAATGCAAATCTTGACCCATACAATGTATTTTAGGCTATTGCTACAAATACCCCAGCAACTTCAAACCAACTGGTTTTGAAGTCCAGAGTGTGTGTGTGTATGTATATATATACACACACGCACACTGGACAATATTTCCAATATCATTACATGTAATCCACAGCCTCAGGCAAATGGGAAAATCTTATTTTCTTCTGCAAACTGGTTCAGATAAATAAATACATAAATATACCAGTTCATGTAGTCACACAATGACATAACTTTAAATAATTTTATCATTGTTTTGAAACTTGTAGATCTGTGCTGCTCAAGTCGCAAACTCTTTTAGATGATTCAAGCCGGTTTCATCTTCTAGTTCACTAAAAAGAAAAGATTAAAAAAAACAATTCATTTGTGAATCAGACGTCACTCCAGACCATTTTCCTGAGGCATAGGTAATAATGTTGTAAATAATGTTCAGTTTCTTGCGCAGACCAATTCTCTTCATAAGACAATGTACACAATTGATATAATAACAACAGCTGAAAAGAAAACACTTAACCAAACAATAATAGTACATACTGTATGTTAAATAAACACTAGTGATGTAACATAACGTTGGTTTGTAAACCTTAATCGGGCTCCACACTTTATCATTATTCAAGATAGTAAGAATGAAGAAAATCTGCATTAATCAACATAATTGGTGGTAAGTGGGCCCACAGGTGATTAGGAGCAGTATGTCAAGACCACAATGTGAGAGAGCCAGTAAGCATAGGGTCACAGCTCTGCACTGGGTGTACACCCTAAATGTTTATACAACACAAAACTACACATTTTGAACACGTGATAGAATTTATATGCATAAATTATTAATCATAATAAAATAAATTGGGTACAGCCCCATATTGAATGAATAAACCCTTTGCCGAGCCTATGTTAAACTTGGCCAGATTTGAGAAGCACCAGTAAATCAGACAGGAATATTGGTTGTAGAAGTTATATTGCTATGGTAAAAATGGATTTTAACCAAAAATGAAAATTCTGTCATTTATTTACTCTCAAGTACTTCCGAACCTGTATGAATTTCTTTGTTATGCTGAACACAAAGGAAGATATTTTGAAAAACGCTTGTAACCAGTTTTGGTTGCCATTGACTTCCATAATTTTTGGGTAAACTATTCTTTGAACAGTGAAAAAAAGCAGCATATTCTAGACTTCACTAAATCAGATGTTACAAACCTATGTAGGTTTGTAAATGAAGTAAGATGGGCATCACTAAAAAACCATTTCAACAGTTTAGAATCATGCATTGCAAGCTTTACCAATACCTCTTTTATTTCCTGAAATAAACAAAGCTCATTTACTCTATAAAAACAGTTTGTGTTGAATGAACTATGAATTCTGCTATGAATCCAATAATTTTCAGGAAAATGTTTAATCATCTGTTTTTTAAGTGTAGCTGAAACAAAGCTGCCAAACCTTCTACACTGAAAGTAAATCACTTGCATATGCGAGTACATTTTGTGCTCAGTGACTAAGCAATTTCTGTTGCTAGTCATTCATTAATAAATTGTTACATTTCACTCACCAGTGATTGATTGAGTTTTTGCAACAGCAAAAGACGTTTTCGTACCAAATAGTTCTAGACATTAGTTCTAGGAACTAGCCAGCAGGGTCATTTCTAAAGAAGCGATTTCTCCCTCTGGCCTGTTTCTTGGTTGCATTTGTACCAGCAGCAGGAAGTGGACGACAGCGCTGTCTTTATTCACACCATCAACAAACGTCAATAACTGGTAAATGGAAGACTCTATGTTCAGAGCTGTTTTTGATGTATGTTGTGGGTTTCGTGATAATGGAGATGTAATTGCACAATTTACGCGATTGAAAGAGTATGAAAATACTCTTACTGAAAATACTAAATCTGCAAAAAATATATGTGTTTTTGTCTTATATTTATATCATATGAAAAGCGTTATCACACCAGCAGCAAGAGCAAACACAAGTGTTGTTTGTCTTGAAAGCCATACGTGCAAAAGTGATTTTATAGAGCAGTTCAGTAGCTAAATAAGAAGTTAAAATTGTGTTAATTTTAAACACAATATTGTCTGTTTTTGCTCAGTTTTGCCAACAAAAATATTACTATAAAACCTCTGCATAAATGTTGTGTGTCTCCGAGCAACACAGCAGAGTTTTTTGAATGAAATCGACAATAATTACTAGAAATTAAGTGTCCCCAAGTGTTACATTTTAACAGCCAAATGTAATTTGCATTTAATTAGATTAATTAATCGACACATCATCGACTGACAGCCCTAGTAAAAATGTAAGCTCAGAAATGATGTTTGCAAACAAGTTTCCTCCTGGGGGCACGCGGGATCAGGCCGGGCTCCGGACTCTGCCCAATCCTCGCCTCCTAGGGGTGAAAAACCCTAGTAATCGGGGCCCGCCGAGCTCCCAGCCTGCTCCCCGGACAGCGCGCCAAACATTGTTATTTTTATTATCATGAGGAAGTGGGAACTCGTGAATTGATTCCAGAGAGAATCGCAATGCATTTGAAAGGTCTCAAAATCGATCCATGAATTGATACTGCATCGATTTATCGTGCAGCCCTACTGTTAACCATTTAACAGGTTTTTACTGTAGTATTTTTTTTTACAGTCTTTACTCATTAAATTCGTGGTCATGTCTTACAATGAATGTTCATGAAGTAATTATTTTTTACATGGCTTTTTAAAAATGCCTGCTAGGTGTTTAATATGTGTTTGGCCAATCAGCGTGTGCTTAAATCACTGGTAGTACATATCAAAATGTTTTAGACCCTATTCTGAAGTAGAAGCTAAATTAGTTTGGAGTTCCTATATCTAAATATGTTCCTACTTCCTCCTGTGCGAACATATCAAAAAGCAAGACCTTCTGCCAATAGCTCTAGGAACTATGAAAAGGTTCCTCTGGTAAAAAAGCACCTAATATTGAAACCACCCTTTCCCCCCATCACAAACATTTAACCAACCATGTCAACATGTGGGGCGGGGTTTTTCATATCTGATCAATTTCTATTCATATTCATGACCTTTTAAAGACATTTTATACAAATTCTTGATTGACACATTGTGAAACATGCAGGAATGGTTGAACCATATAGCAAAATAGAGTTTTAGAAAAACCTTTAAAAGTCCAGACTTGACCTGAAACTTGGAATTCATGCTTGAAAGTCTGCAGATGTCACTGCAAAGCGGTTCTGCAAGGAGGAGCTAACATTACAGGAAGTGTTTGGCTGCAGTTTTTGCTGCTGAGGTGCAACCAGTTTTTGGCTTACTTTACAGGGGGCGCTGGGTGTTTTATAACTTTCATTAACCAATGCATGGTTACTTGTGCATTGATTGTCTCTGTTTGGAGATCTGATGAAAGCCTCTTTAGCATCTGCTTGCACACAAATCTCTTGCATTTGTACTTTCACTTTCGATTGTTCCTGCTTTATACTGGAGTATAGTCAGACGTGATGGACCAGCCCGGTGTGATTCACCAGTGTGTGTGAATAAATCAGTAGGGCCCAGCAGGACTTTACAGTCAGCATTGTAACAAATTTAAATGCTCAATAAGGGAAATATAGATATGTATATAAATAATTACTATTAATTATGATTAATTGC
>JAUMHE010000069.1:19420493-19435198 GCA_032359235.1 Enteromius mattozi | reverse complement strand
TCAAAATGTTTCACTCGATTTCAAACATTTCAGTCAGGTATTATAGTTCGGGAAAAACAAAACCAGTAAATGTGTTCTAACCCTAACCTCAATGCTGGTTAACACATTATGTGAGTAAATAATAACAGAAATTTAAGTTCTGGGTGAACAGTTTGTGACAGTTTAATGACAGTTGACTGCATGTTTAGTACTGTCCCTTTAAGAGCTGCATGCATCTAATATACAGGCACTTATCCTTTTTTCTCTGAACTGTTTACTTTCATTTGAGGCATAACCAACTCTATATGTAAACCTTTTGTGTTTTGCCAGTATTAGCACTGCGACAGATAAACTAGTCCAGTAATCAGGGTCTTTTTATTGCGCAAGCTTTAGGTGTATGTGCTAAGAAAAAGCACACGTCAGAACAGCACCCGAATGAAGTGTTTAAAAGGCTGTAAAGCACACGCAAATGTACATTCGTGATTGTCCCGTGAGTGTACCTCTACTGCTCAGTTAACATTTAATGTGAATGTACAGTATATTGATACGGCAGCGCCAGAACCGCAGCTGATAAAATGTGTGCTGTAGTATGATATTACAATACTTCTTCAGAAGCAGATAGTGGAGATATTTTTATCATCCACGGTCAAAATCCATCATATCACACACCACTACTAGGTGTGACTTTCTTCTCTTTAAAAAGTAAGTAAATCCTTGGTCTCAGTAGCTAGTGTTGCCACTTTTGCAGAAAAGGCTTCTTGTAGGCATTTTGCATAATTGTGCACAATCTGTGCCAAAGATGTCTGCTGTTACTGCAGCCAGAAAACAAATCTTCAGATTGTGTCATTAAATTCTGTCATTAATTACTCGCCTTCATGTTGCTCCAAACTTGTCCTTTGTTCATCTTTTTCAAAACAAAAATGGAAGATATTTCTGATGAAATCCGAGAGCTTTCTGACCCTCCATAGAGAGCAATGTAACTGAAATGATCCCAGAAAGGACATCAGTAAAGCAGTCCATGTGACATCATTTATAAAGGTATGAGAATACTTTTGTGTGCAAAGAAAACAAAAGTAACAAATGTATCCAACCATTATCCTCCAAATCACCCTCTTCCACCATTACGAGAGTACCTCTGCACGTAAGCAACGTATGCGCATGATGCCGCTGATGTAGACCATGCAGAGAAAAACAATGTGCGTGCGCCGTGGTCCTCTTCATAATGGCAGAGCATGTTATTTGGAGAAGAATTGTTCAATAAAGTCATTATTTTTGTTTTCTTTGCACACAAGAAGGATTCTGGTAGCTTCTTAACAGTATGGTTAATCCAGAATTTTCATTTTTGGGTGAACTCTCCTTATAAACAGTTTAGACAGCAAAGGCTTTTTTCTGTCATGCCTCCTATGCAGGTCAGACTTTTGCATTGTCCTTCCTATTGTAGATGTATTTCCTTTAATACCAGCATTTGTAAGGCTTACTAGCAGATCCTATGATTAAATTTTGGTCTTCTTGAATTTTGTTTTTGTACTTTTTTGTGGCCTGCTCTAATAGGTTAAATTTGTTGGGATGGCATATGACATCTACAGTGGAATGATGTATTTCAAATAATTTGGAGATTCTTTTAAAATCCCATGTCAGGCTCACAGGCATCCATAACCTTTTTCTTCAGAAGGCCTCATGAAGAATGATGATATCACACATGATGATTTGAGATGATATGAGAGGTTTAAATAAGACAGGTTCACTGACACTCAGTCTAGAACATCTACATCTCATTTTATGGATTTGAAGTTGTGCTAAATGAAAATTCTGATACAATTTTCTGATTGTCATCATACATATGCAAATGGAATTGAACTTAGTCGTTGCTAGTTTCTAGCAGCAGGCTAGCATTTGATCTGCTGTTGATGTCAACTCCAAACAACTCCAGCCAGAGTGGGGTCATTCAAACAGCTAAGGGATGCTCTTTTATCTGCTATGAATGAAATGAGATGCAGATTAGATCCAATGTCCAGCTGTGTCAAATGAGCTTATATAATTCAACAGGAAGATGAAGGCTTTTTATGTTTCTTGTACATTAAGGGATAAAGCAAGCCTAGCTGCATGGAATTATGCTGGTTTTAACATGACCAAGCCATTTTATGGATTTCAGCTGCATTTTGCAGATTAGTTATTTTAATATCATTTAAGAAGTGAAAAGGAGTTTGCCAGAAATAATATGTATTATGCAATGTGTGCAACCTATATGGTTGTTGTTTTAGTGATTGATGCAGATAACAGTTGACCTTCTGTGTGACAAATGAGCCAAAACAATATTCACAGCATGGTTATCTCTTTCTTGATTCATTTGTTGATTGGACTAGTGTCTTTTATACATGAAGAGAGATGTAATGTTGTAAACAAATACTTTAAATAAGGACTTTCAGGAAGTAATTTTGCGATTGAGACAGTGTGCCAGAAACCATTTTACAAAATGCGACGGGCTGCTCAAACTTGAATGCTTGAAACCTTGAATGCTTGGCTCAAAATTCAGTCTTATTGCACCTTATTCCACCTTTGTTTTAGCTAAAAATATATTATTTTGGTCCATTATGAGATCACAGGTATGTAACTTTGACTTTGGAAACATTTACATTTAGTCATTTAGCAGACGCTTTTTTCAAAAAGCAACTTCTGCAACTAAAAATAAACAAAAGAGCAATTATATACATATAAATAAAAATAAAACTGATAGAATAAAAAGAGGAATAGAACAAACTATTTAAGAACATCCAGATTTTTTTTAACCCTTTAAACTACATTTTCTTGAACTTTAAATTAGGTCTGTTAAGCGATTAAAAATGTAAATAATCAATTATGTAATGTGCAGATACGTTTATTTTAAGATAATTTTAAAGAATTGTTATTTGAAATTAGAAAAGCAATAATTAGACATTAAAAAAACTTTAGAGGAAAACAATCAAATCGATGGGTAAATATACACACATTAATGAATAGCACAAACTCTGATAATGCAAAAGAAAAGCATCTGTATACACAAACACGATTCTATCCGTACAAACCGCTGCATGTTCATGTAATTCTGAATTTCACAGTTGACAGACATTTGGTTGTGGATTAGAAGATGCGTTTGCAACATTTATTAACTGTGCATGCATTTCTTAGTAAAATTGAGATTAATTTCATCCTACTGTATACAGATCTGTGAGTGGTCGGTGTGTTAAATGCACTGATCTTTTTTTGTTTTTACTTTAAATACAGTTGTACTGATAAACCTTTTTGTTTTCCTTTCCTTCAATGCATTTCAGTGCATTTTATAAATTTTTTATGACAGTCATTGTGTTGATTGTGAGATCTTGGTCTGAAGTCAGCACATAGTTGGTCCAGAGCCAGACAGGGATTTCTGCACACAGGTGGCATTGGAGCAATGCCAGAAACATTGACCGTGAATTTGATTGGCCCTGGCATTATGGGCAGTATTGTTTTGGGTGCATTGTGTGTCGGGACCCAGCCGGGAAACAGCTGTGTCAGATGGATTTTTTTTCATTGGCAGTGAGACGTACCGCATCCAGACCCTTCAGCAAAGGGGCAGCTTTGATCCTCACCCATCCATTCTCATGCCCCTTCTCTTCCTCTCATCATCTTTCATCCCCTCATTTCTGATATCCAATATTTCCACTTGGCCTGTTGTGAAAGACTTTGGAGTTCTTAGGAATATTTCCTAAGAACTGTTTGGTAGAAGAAAAAAAAAAAAAAACAGGAAAGATATTGAAGTAATAAATACTAAATAGCATTTTTTATATTTTGTTGCAGATTTATTTATTTATTGCAGAATGTCTATATTATTGCCCAGCTCATTATATAAAGCTGCATATAGACTATGAGTGTGTCATATTTTATCAGTTAACTATTTTATTGTCCGGCTCTAATCAACATTGTAATTTCCTGTAACACAGATTTGAAGCAATGCGTATTGTGTAATATTATACAAATAAATATGAATTGACTCAGCTTTACATATTCAGTGCTCTATATACTCCCAATGACCCTTTAGTTTGAGAGCACAACCCCCCCCCCCCAGCCGATGTAGATCCCAGAGATTCCAGAGTACAGCAGAGACATGTCAGGGTGAAATATTCTGCCTCCAGTCTGAATGGGAGGGTGTTTGGTGATTCTTGATAAGAGGAAATACCTCAGAATTGGCTGTGATCATATCCTGACAGGACTTCTCACTTCTGACTGGGGGACTGTTTCATTTTAGAATGTTTATGCTTTCCTCTTAACTTAGTTTACTAACTCAACTAGTTAACGAACAAAGTCATTTGCCTGAGTTCCTGTCTGTAATGGAGTTGTACACTATGAAAAAAAGAGGTTTAGAATTTACCTTAAAATAAACTTCACAGTGATTCACACACATAATGCCAAAGAAGTAGAAAAAACCCCGAATTAAGGTTCTCTGAAGTTCCAAAATTGAAAAGTGTAATTTACAACCTTGTTTTTTTACACTGTATTTGATTATAGAGACACTGATTGCTTTGTGTGCAGGTATTTTGTTCATTTAATGGATATATTTAGGCATGTTAAAAATGAAGAAAAAAATGACATATAACCCAGAGTAATGAGCCCTCTATCTTGCAAGCAATTTTCTTCTGGTGTTTGGCGTTTCTTCCACGTGGAGAAGAAGAACTGTGCTGGAGGAAGTGGAGAACAGTAGTGTGACTCATCACTGTGGGCTTGATTTCAACAGATGTTTTTCAGACCTTCCCTTTGCAGGGCTAATATTCCAGACTCCTCTCGGCTCTGCATGCCTCCCAGCTTTAGTAATCTCCTCAGAGGCGAGCCATTGCTGAAAAACAGGGACTGGATGTTTCTCTCTGTGTCTTTCTCTTGTCATGCTTTCTTTGGCTTGAGCACAAGAATTAGCATTCATCACACATTATTATATGGATCTCTGGAATAATGATTCTGAATGTTTATGTGTGTCAGTGAGTACTTTTGTGTAAGCAAAATTCAGTGCTGTCCATACTTTTATCATTTAAACTCTCTCATCTTTAGCACTATCTGTCTGTCTTAAAAAGTGAACTTAAAGGGTTAGTTCACCCAAAACACATAAGACGTTCATTTATCTTCGAAACACAAATTAAGATATTTTTGATGATATCAGAGAGCCATCTGACCCTCCATAGACAGCAAGACAACTGAAGTGATCCGAGATCCAGAAACATAGCAAAAACATCAGTAAAACAGTCCATGTGACATCAGAGGTTCAACCTCACTTTTGGGATGCTACGAGAATACTTTTTTGCACTAATAAAACAAAAATAACATAACTTACTCTACTCCCGTGACTTACGTCTTCCGCCATGCTCAATTTACCATATACGCAAGTTTTAACGTATTTGACGTAATCAGCCTTGTTTACATCTGGGTGAAAGCACGCGCATGTGCGTAATCTGAGGCTGTTTGCGCCTAGAAGAAAGCTTAACGCAGTAATGTTCTCTAAAATGGCGGAAGACGTAAGTCATAGGAGAAGAATGGTTAAGTATGATGATGTTATTTTTTTTTTCATTTGTGCAAATAAAAGTATTCTCCTATCGTCCCATGGACTTTTTTACCTGTGTTTTTACTATGTTTCTGGACCTGGGATCATTTCAGTTGTGTTGCTGTCTATGGAGGGACAGATGGCTCTCTGATATCATCAAAAATATCTTAATTTGTGTTCTGAAGATGAACGAAGGTCTTATGGGTTTGGAACGACATGAGGGTGAGTAATTAATGGCAGAATTTTTTGGTTGAACTAACCTTTTAAAATATCGGAAGACATGCTGTGTTGTTGCTAACTACCTTTTTCATAGAAAAATGGAGCAACAATTAAAATGTTGTATGAATTAATGTATGTTATTGTTGCAGTTCTCAACTTTTTCCTCCTTCTAAACAGAAGCATTAACTTTTGAGTAACTTTAAAATAAACAGGATAATAGTCAAATGACCATTACTGTAAAATGCATTTTGTCGACTACACATTAATCCTTTGTTTATAGAATAACTGTATTATACGTGAGAAATCTCAGGTCATCAATGAATATATGTATTAATGAGTACTAAATATGAAATACTTTGTATTTATGTGAATTTACTGAACAAGAAAAAAAACTCTTTTGATGTTTGATTTCAGGATTATTAACAAATCTCATTCTCTCCTCCTCAGTTCCCAGAATGTGGATTTTTTGGCTTGTACGATAAGATCTTGCTCTTCCGCCATGATCTGAACTCGGACAACATCCTCCAGCGACTAACATCGGCAGAGGATATCCATGAGGGAGATCTGATTGAGGTTGTCCTGTCCGGTGAGTTGTGCTAGCTGTGGCTTTATTGATATATACACAATGTATTGTATGGGGAAAAAAGTAACACTTTAAAACAATACCATCACCATTATTGTTCTCAGAAACAAACCAATGTATATCATACACAATCATTCAACCAATGGGCTCAGTGAGTTTTTTGAAAGAAATTGATGCTTATATTCAAAAAGAATGCATTAGTTTGATCAAAATGTACAAATTTTTACATTCATTTTTTGGAATAATTATTAAGACATAATAATTGGTTACAAAAGATTTCGAATTCAGATAATGATTTTTTTTCAATGATGCTGAAAATTCAGATGAACTGTGACATTTTTGTAACCTTGTAACCTTGTACTGTGAATAAAATCATCATTTAAATGAAGAACCAGCTACAATACAGTAGCTTCAGGTCATCTTGACTGTAGTTTATGTTCTTTAAATTATGCAATCCCTCATAGCCTGATGGCTGTATATTGCTAGCAAAAAAAAGATTAGTGCAGACGAAACAGATCAGTTTAACTCTGTAATTAGATTGCAGTCAGTTGTGGCACATGGGTACCAGATGAAGGGGCCCATGTTAATCTAGTCATTGTGAACTTTAGGTGGTTTCCCTTCAAATGTCTGTTAGCACAGGCAGGTCAGTTTCCTTGAGATCGTCTATCATGATCAGTTTTTCTAATTTCACCACATGCTCACTGTATAGAGGCATGTGTTGAAAGATTTATGGCTTAAGGGTTCTGTTTACTTGACAAGAACAAGTGACTTTGTCAGATACATTAATGTAATAAATATGTTGTATACTGGACTGCTGTCACTGTGCTGTAGAGCCCCAACACGTAGGGTTTGAGCTCATCTTTGTTCCCGTGCAGAATGGTTTGTACATCCTGTGTAGGCATTCTCTATGAAGACTGATCTTCCTGTCGGTGGTGTGTTCACATGGGAGCTTTACAGCACACCTGCTCTTCACATCCTCCTCACTCAGTGACAAAAACACACTTTCAAGTGTCCGGCTCTGGAAATCAACACAATATGCATGACTGATTCCAAGCCAGTATTCTGGATTGTTCTGTCTAAAGTCCCAAGCGCTCTCCCAGAACTCAGATCCTTAGTCATGAAAGTTTTCCTGAGGTTATTTAACCTATGCTCTCTGAACACATTGTGTGAAACTGGTTAAAGGGATAGTTCATCCAGAGATGAAAATTTGCTGTTAATTTACTCAACCCTTGGGCTGGGCTAGATTTTAAGATTCATAAAATGCAAGTACATCTTTGAGAATTAAAAAAAAAGATTTTAAGGAGCACTTTATAAGCAAAAAGATCAGACTGAGGAAGAAGCTGAACGTTATTTGCTGATCTGCGCATGGGTGAATCGAACACTTAAATGAAGGTGTGAAATGAAAGTTTTTATGGTTTCTCATGTTTTATGTAAAAGGTGAGCTGATGAAGACTAGTTTATTTAGTTTAATCACCCTCGAGGCATTCTAGGTTTATATGACTGTCAGACGAATCCAATTGGAGTTATATTAAAAATAGCCCTGGCTCTTATTATCATTGCAGTGAGTGTGTTTTTTATTTCAAACATAATTACAAAAACGCTTGGATTTGCTACAGGAAGCTTTTATTCACCCATCGGAGCCATATGAGGCTTGTTTTATTATGGATGTGTGCACTTTATTTGACGTGTTTTGGACTGTTGAACGGAAACACCTGCCTACTGCAATGATAATGCTTGAAAGATGCAGGATCCAGGAGAACAGAACAGAAATGAAACATTAAACATGAAGTATCATGCAGGGAGTTCTAAGAATGTCAATTTTTCTCTGCAAATTATACAATGACTTGTTCTTTTTCATTTCCTAAAACTGTAATTTTAACAATAGTTTTAGAGAAATTACATCAAATGTATTATACAGTTATTCACATATATAAAAAAACTTTTTTACAGTAATTTACTGTTAAAATCATGTGTATAGCTTTATACTTAATAAAGTCAATAATTATCATTATTATTAGGGATGCACCTGAAATTGTTTGCCTGAAAATAGCAAAAAAAAAGCTCTTTCGTTGTTTGGCCAAATAACCGAAAAGACTGAATAAATTATGCTGAAAGATAATGTGATATGATCAAATATAGGTGCGCACTAATGCAGCAAACATGTTGGCAGTGTAAAGGCATTTTAAAAAGTGTCAGAGAAAGACACTGTTAAGTACTGGCAGCGAGAGACCGTTTAGCACTGCATGAGAAGAGGAAGGGTGGCTGTTGCTGGTTACTGTGTGACGACTAAAATCGCAAAATGGCAAATGATTAGTAAATAAATATCGCACATTGTTATGTTTTCATGTGATCAGACAGCGCTGCACGAGCTCGTGGTTTAGCTGCTTGTTAGCCAGGGTTTAAAGTCCAAATCTGGACTGAAAGTGTTAGTAGTCAGCTGTCAATAACATTGTCATGCATTTTTAAAATAAGATAATAAGACAATAATAATGATAATAATAATTACAATAGCTCTATTGATACATTTATTATAACACATATACATAGTGTTCCATTTGGGATCTGTAATATTTTCCAATGTTTTGACAGAATTCTGTTCTGCTCAGCTGCATTTATTTGTGCAGTAAAAATACATGCCTGATTCAAGAAAGGGTGTCTCCAAAAGGGCCAAAACATAGTCTTTTTCTAACTTATTAATTTTATGTTAAATTGTGCTTTGTTGGTAGTTATAAGTATATTTAAGAAATGTTAGTTCTTAATAATTGGCAAATGAAGAAATTGAAGCTGTCTTTACACTATCGACTGAAGAAGTGGCAGATTTACTTAATCTTGTGTACTAATCTTGTCTTTCTCTTCCTTGTATGCATTGGCTGTGCTAATAAAACTCTCTGCATCTTTTTGTTGGCATTCAGCTCAAAGGAAAAAGCTTGTTTTTGTTGCGGTAGGTGATGGTGGTGCTTCTGCTGAGAAGCAGGGGTTGTGGAGAGCAGCTCTGGTTCAGGGAACAGCAGGACGCCGATCACTCGGAGCGTTTGTCTGAGACAGTGTGTTGTCGGGATCTGCTGCATTGGACATTGTTGTCCTGTCCTTGTGCTGTGTATTCAAGTGCAGTTTCAAACTGTTATCTGTGTATTTTGGTTGGATTTCAAGTTCAGCAGTGGAACAGATCACACTTTATTTGAGTAACTCATGAAACTGAATGTTTGAAGGAGTCTTTCTAAAAGAGTGTGAGTTTAGACTTTATTAACTGTGTTTGGATTCTCTGCCTGAAGACTAATAGATGAGTTTTGAGATGCCGGGTTCTTCATGTGTTATAATGTATGTAGTGTCTTCATGAATGGCTCATTATGAGTCTGTGTTCCAGCGCTCTGGACTGCTGCCTGCCATGTGATTCACTGCAAGCTCAAATGTTCTACTTTGTCTCTTTGATGTTCAAAAAGGAATGTACTCTTTTTTCTTTCTCCCTACCCGGTTTGATTTGATCAAGTTTGAGATTCTTTGTTCCTTTAGTTTGTTTGCTAACATTAGAGAATTTTTTATTTTTTTTTCAAGCTCGTGGTCAAAAGAAACCACATTCAGCCTTTTTTTAATTGAAGAACCGTCATTGTTCAAAGAAGCAGATTGTACCCTAGGCATTTGGATCCGTTAACACTTCTGGAACATCTTCATTCTTCTGCCAATTTGAACAGTGCAGCGTATTAAAAATATATTTGCCATTTTCATAAGTGATGGATCACCTTAAAGCTGTAGGAGAATGCATTTGTGACTGTGCTTTAACACGTCTTGACTCGTGATGAGTATTTGTTCATCACATGTTACGCAACCCAGTTAAGTTATATGAAACGTAACTATAAGGGCCTTTCTCACTGCAGGAACCGTTTCTAAGTACCCAAACTAAACTACCCACTTTTGGCGTGTTGGAACCACAGGAACTAGGAACAATTTTAGTTCCAGGAATTCCATTTGGAGGAACTAAATTAGCTTCTACTTTAAAGTACCAGAACTATCAGTGACGTAAGTGTAAGCTTATTGGCTGAATGCGTCTGAAAACGCCCTCACCCACCATGATTTAAAACACTCTGTAAATAAATACTGTGTAGACATTGTATCATTTTTTTTTTACGGCATTTACCTGAAGATTTTGTCTACTTTCTTCTGCTATCAGCCTTAATGACATGACTGCCAGTTGACGTTAGAGATTCTTCAGTCCTTCTTTTTGTTCTTTCAATCGATTGACGTATACGTCAACATTCTGGGTCCATTATTGTGAAACCTGTGAGACACAACAAAAACACATCTCCGATCACATTGTCTTTTTTTGTTCTTCTTTTTTGTTTCCTTTGTTGAATGCCACGTGCAGATGACGTCACTGTCAACGGGCTTATGTCACTTGTTATTATCCACTGTCAGTGCGAATGCAACCCTTTGGTTCGCATTGTCCCAGTACTTTAATACTGTACTTTTAGTTCTGGAACTAAAGTGGTGAGAAACGCCCTATAGTTTATGGGCTATAATATGCTTGTGCCAATGTCCTATTTCTCCTGCCTGCAAATATGACCAGCTTACTGTACATTATTTCACTTATAACATGGCTACTCGCCACTAGATTTTTTTTTCTCATTCAATGTCACGTGCAAGTTTCAACACATACTGTAGATGTGATTTGAAAAGGTTATACAAAATTAGGTGACTACAGTTGTATTGGGGTCAATTCCACGCAATTCACCAAAAATCAATACTTGAAAAAAATAGCAAATACTAAAAAACTTAAACTTAGGCTAAATTTTTTTCCGAAATTGAAGACTCCTTGTCTTAATCATCTAAAGAGAATTCTATGTATCTTCAGCGTTTCGAGATTCTCAATTCAAAAAGTAGTTGAAATACATGTTTAGTTTTCTTTTTTTGCATTTCGGCTATTAATCTGTTGCATTAATGAAAGTAAATGTTACAAATTTTAAAAGCCCATTATACCCTCAAAAGGGTTTGAGAAACATACACAAGTCTGCGTCACTAGCAGGGTCAGGAATAAGATTTTTTACACGCTTTATTTTTTCTCCCGACACAATGCCTTAAATTCCCCCTTTTAAGGCAACGCATTTTTTAATTTATTGTTGACATTACCTCGAAATCCACATTGTAGAACATTGTCATTACCTAGCTGTTGCTAATATCTAATTTTACAGAGGAAAAGTAACAAGGAATATTATGACAGAATTAAATAAATGATGATTTCTTTGCTGGAGGCGACTCTGAACCTAGGGCTATTTAGAGTTGAATCGAGGAATCAACTCTTTTTGAGTCGAATCCTAATCACTACTCTTCATAATATTTATTGCATTCATGATTATTATTTACTTATTTGAGGTTCACATGTGGGAACTATGTCAGAATGCCCAGTGAGGCTGAAAACCTGTGCTGTCAAGAAATGTGACAGGTAGTATAATAACTCGGTGTATTTTTTGGTGCTATTGACTACTATAGACTACTATTACCAGTACCCTGTTTAATTAAGTATTATGTAACTAGCAACGTGAAAAACTGATGAAAAAAAACAGTATGTAAACTGAAAATATGACTACATTTGTTATTACTGCATGAAGTAGTCAGAAAAAAAAATCTACATTATTTGACATTCTTAGTAAATAGTGGATTCAAAGTGCTTTATCAGAACTAATGCTACTTTGGTAAGACGATAATTCGTTACCTGGAAACCTAAAGCTGCACTAGGCCATACATTACATATTACTACGAAAGTTTCTTATTGTACTGCTTTGGTATTGTGGAAAAAATTAAGTTTAACAATTGATTCTTAACATCAGCATCCTTGGGCAATGAAAACAAAACACACTTGCTTTCACAGCGCAGAACACAGCGTCTTCTTGACATGATGTAAACACTGACTAGCGGAAGTGTTTGTGGGGGGGCGGGGATTATGCAAATATGTTACCTAGTGACATACATCGATAACAGGCAGAAGATTCAAAGTCGAATATTTGTTTTGGGAGACAATATCTTTCTTGATCTTGCACTTTTTGGATTAATAACTTTGCAGACTGTTTACATTGAAGGACAGCTACATTACAAACTGCAAATATGATATTTTTTAAAAAACCATATTACCCGCTCTTTAAATTCTTAATTTTTGTTAATCGTTCCATAATATTGTTTTGAATTGAATTATGACAAGATTTCAGGTTTAGAAATGTAATTAAAATTCTCCAATCAAATTTCTAAGAAGATATACTTCATAGAAGATATATATATATATATATATATATATATATATATATATATATATTTCTTTTGAAGATATACTTGGTAAAACATTTGATTTTCTTTCAAAGTCACAGAAAGTTTGAGTTGACCAACCATAAAAATTCAGCACAGGAACAAATCTGATGTTAATGTCTCCTAAGAAAAGTATTATCTGTTCAACCAAAATTACACAGAACTTCCTTTTAGGACGTCTTAGACGACTAGTCTTCCAGGAAACCCACTGACTAGTTGATTTTAAAGTCGATTTGAAAGTTTGTAGTTGAGTGGCAGCGTGTCTCATGTTCTATTGACTGCATGAGAATGAAAAGTTAACTTTCAAGCATGCAGTTCACTATTTCCTGCTAATAAACGTTTTTGTAAACACAGCTTTGTGGTTTTTACCACTTCTGTGTGTTTGCAGCATAAAGGTGCGTTAAACTTTTTTTCACTGACACTGACACTGATATTAACACACAGTAAATGCTTCACAGTCAAATTAAATCCCAGATTGTTTTTTTTGTTTTTTGTTTTTTTTTAGTTTTGAAATACAGTAAATGTAAAAACCTGAAACTGTATATTCCTAGCATAGATTTGAAAACTATTTTAAATTCAGATTCTTCAAATTACAAGCCGCAATAAAAATAAGAAAAAAAAGCATGCCATAACCAATATTGTGACTTTAAAGTACTCTTCTGCACTTTTGATCTGATGTTAGATCACTTCTCTCCCATTCTGTCAAATTCCTTGAGTGTTCACTACAAAGTTAATTTGGTGCTGTATTAGATTGATGACACATAGCTTGTGAATTTGTTGGGTGTCACGCTGCTCTTACTGAATGTTTTGCTTTTATGCCACAAAATGAGGGGAAAAGATAGGAACTCTCTTAAGTAACTTCAGTGAAAACTGGGTATGCACATATAGTTTTTTGAAAATGGAAGAAGATGGAACAGTCTAGTTGCTCATAATTTTAAGAAAAATCATCCACCTTTGTCACAGTGACAGAAATCTAGGACATTTTTTTTCTTTCATTCTTGCTTTTCTTTTTTTTCTTTCAGATATGGGAGATTGCACATTGTTTACTATTGTTTCCTGACCATATACTTTCATTTTAGCAGTGTATTTATGTACTTAGCAGATGCATTGTTACTCACTGACTTAAAGGAAAATATTAGTGCCAGACGTTTCTAGCCTTTCTACAGCAGGCATCCACCAAAAAGTTTCCCTGTGTGTGTGTGTATATATATATATAAATATATATATATAATATATATATATATATATATACTCTAGCCTTTCTACAGTACTGGAGCACAGGCCTCCGCCAAAAAGTTTCCCTGTGTGTGTGTGTGTGTGTGTGTGTATGTATATATATATATATATATATATATATATAGCCTTTCTAGACTTTCTACAGTACTGGAGCACAGGCCTCCGCCAAAAAGTTCCCCTATGTGTGTGTGTGTGTGTGTGTATATATATATACTCTAGACTTTCTACAGTACTGGAGCACACGCCTCCGCCAAAAAGTTTCCATATGTGTGTGTGTGTATATATAGTGGGTACGGAAAGTATTCAGACCCCCTTAAATTTTTCACTCTTTGTTATATTGCAGCCATTTACCAAAATCATTCATTCAAAAGCTCTTTTTTTTCCTCATTAATGTACACACAGCACCCCATATTGATAGAAAAACACAGAATTGTAGACATTTCTGCAGATTTATTAAAAAAGAAAAACTGAAATATCACATGGTCCTCCTAAGTATTCAGACCCTTTGCTGTGACACTCATATATTTAACTCAGGTGCTGCCAATTTCTTCTGAACATCCTTGAGATGGTTCTATACCTTCATTTGAGTCCAGCAGTGTTTGATTATACTGATTGGACTTGATTAGGAAAGCCACACACCTGTCTTTACCTTACAGCTCACAATGCATGTCAGAGCAAATGAGAATCATGAGGTCAAAGGAACTGCCTGAAGAGCTCAGAGACCGAATTGTGGCAAGGCACAGATCTGGCCAAGGTTACAAAAAAAATCTGCTGCACTTAATGGCCTCCATAATCCTTAAATGGAAGACGTTTGGGACGACCAGAACCCTTCCTAGAGCTGGCCGTCCGGCCAAACTG
>JAUMHE010000069.1:19384672-19403384 GCA_032359235.1 Enteromius mattozi | reverse complement strand
ACATCGTTCCAGAGACACGAATAACAACAGCAACCTAGGTAGACCTAATGTTCGCCATCAGACAAAATGAGTCTTACAGAAAGATCAGGTTTACCCTCAAAACGTAAAATAATAATAATAATAATAATAATAATAATAAAAATGGAGTGCTAGTCAAATTTCTTTTATGATTCTAGACAGTGTTAAAAGTAAATAAACAGCCTAAATAAAACTAACATCAGGGATCAAGGACGACCACTATAATAGGCTAATAATAATTATTAATGATAATAATAATTATTATTATTGCTACCCATATTTAGCCTATACTTGTGACTAAGACAGAAGGCCTGGAATAAGAAAATCCAAGATGCTTTTAGGAAGCATAATACCTAAAGTATAGAATATATTTATAATATCTGTTTTTTAAGGCTGTAAGTTAAAACGAATTAAAACAAAATCAAACTATTATTTATTAGTTATAGCTACGAGATCAGCTTTTCCCTGGCGTGTTTTCCCTTCTCACTTAGGTAACCCTGTTTAATTGCTTTTCGTCGGAGTCGTCCAATTTGCATATCATACTGCAAATGAAAGCCGGAATGTAAACAACTGATCCTCAAAATTCTCATTAGGAGTATAAAGTTTCTCAAGGAGAGTAACTTCCATAAGCTACGTCACATCCAAACCTAATACGGGCCAATGATGCTTAATGTAGCCTACCCACTTACATGCATGATAATGAAACTTTGATTTGTTTTGATTCATTTTGATCGAACTGACTCATAAAAGTAGCTAATTTTGGGATGAAATTGCAGGACTGTGCATGGTGGCATCTGAACTACATCGGGTCAGCTAAATGGCTTTAGCACGTATTTTGCTCTGTGCTCAGTTTGGGAACACCCAAGTGGAGCTGGTCTCCAGGGAGATCTGCGGGACACCCATCTTACAAGCTGTAATGCCGCTTTAACCCATTGCTGGGGAGGGACCGTTCGCACTACCCCGATTTAAGACCAAATACTCTTAATCCTGCTGCTGTCCCACACTATATTAATGCTCAACACAGACGCCTAATCTACGCCCTAAAGTTAGAAAGGCAGTTTCACTGCAATATGCCGAACAGGATTAGGTTAGTCTTTGTAATAGTCTTTGAGACTTTTTTTAAACGCTGCGCAATGCGATTACATGCAAAACTATCCCCCAAAATCGATGTTGATAAAATATTAATGAAAACATTTAAACAACATCAACAACTAAGACGACAACACCATTACCTATTAATAATAATAGCTCAGTTTTTCAATAAATATCTGTAAATAGCATATTAATGCGCGGTAAAATTAAATTATGTATTAGGGTGAATTTTATTTAAATTGCAACAAAAGCTAAAACATCTATTTTTTTTTTAAATATGGTTCCTAGTAATTCCATATTTATGAATTGTTCTACGTGTATATCAAAGTCAGACAGAAAACACTGGAGAGCACATGCTTTATTTCCTAAAGATGACCTTGAACAGGTTTTTTCTTTTCTGTTTTTATCTGAAAATGTGGAGCATGCTTACCTTTATATTTCACTACTTCTTCTTAGTTACCTTGGTAAATACAATTATTTAGTACAATATTAAATATTATCTTAGTAATACAATAAGCACAAACAGATACACCAACGTTTCTTTAAGCCAGCAACCTGATCAAATGTACCTTTGTTAAGAGACATTCCACACAGCGAAATATTAAATGAATGTAGCTCTAATCTAATTCACCATATAATTCTATATTTCTTTGGATGGAGAAATGCATGTTTTCTGATCTTTAATAATGTTTGCATTTCATGTGATACAACGCATGCTATATAAACTCTTAATATGAAGTAAATACGTTGTTGGAGCCATTCAGGGTTACTTTTGTGATTACAGTTTCAATATGATATGAGTTGACTAGTTTTCTAAATAAAACACTCATGAGCATTTCTTGAGTAATTTACTATTGTAATTAATGGGATGAGTAGGTGGCATTGTTTTGAAATGAATCATCAGTATTTATTTATTCATTTTTTTTGCTCTCACATTGCTTTTAATGTCATGTACATGCCCAACCCTTCAGACACACTGAATAGGAACATTGTCTATTATTCTTTAGCTTAAAAAGGCTGTATGATTGTCTACGATCTGTTGTTAAATGGCCTACATGTTGTCAGGGTGTTGTGGTCGGAGAATCATGGCAAATGCAGCGGAAATAGTGCAAGAGTGTGATGGTTCAGGCTTGTGTTCACACTCATCCACCAGCTTGGTGTGAAATTCTTGCCGAGACGTAGAGGCCAAACCACATGTCCATTCAACCAATCCATTCGCCCGATTGACTGCTTAAACATCGGCATCTTTTAGGGATAAAATTGCCTGGACGAATGCCAGGTTTCATTTTACGGCTGAAAAAAGTAGGGTATTAAATAAGAAATGACAACGTTGATGTCAGCTATGCCATTTCCTGTGCACTTACATTAACACACATGTCTACACGGTACGGATGCCAATAGTTCACAGACTTGCCCAACATTTCCTGTGGTCAAATGCTGTGGGTAAAATCTAAGTCACTGGGAAGGACACTTGACTCATTAAATCTTAATGAAAGCAATAAACACAGACGCCAGCAATTCATTCAGACCTCCAAACCAATCTCCATTTCTCACCAAAGGCAAACAAGCCCAGATGCCCCAGCGTGATTCCCTGCATAACAAAAGCGAATCAGATTGTGTCCTGCATGTGTTCCCAGTGCCGAAATGGTAAAGGCGATAGGTTATTCCAAGATAGAGCTTGTCCAATTTATTGTACGTGAGAGGAGTATGTCACAAAAGGTGATTTCTGCATTTTTTTTTAAGCATCGAGGAGCTTGTAGTTTAGATGGTGATGGGCATACTCATGCAAAATTAATGAGAATCTTTTTCCTCAAGCATTCGAATAAACACATACATACATACAAATAATCTGAGTGCAGGATTTGCGAGTTTTGTAGTGGTGCATCTTTAAGTTTATTACAACTGTTGGAATTTGAAACTTAATGAAGAAGCTTCTTTATATATCCATTTCGCATTCAAATGATTTGTTTGGTAAACAACTTAACAAAGGCAGACATGAGCAAACGTGATGGGAGAGCAAATACCAGTTGATGTTCCTTCATTTGATCAAGTCAGATCTCTTGCCACGGGCAAATTTAACCTACTAGTAAATACATATCCAGGATCTCTACCAACATTGTCCCCAGAGAGTCCACAGCAAGAGCTCTTAAAGTAAATCCCCCAACTCAGACAGAAATAATTCACCAACCCTTTCTCAACATAAAGGCAATCTTCAGTTTAATCCAGTATAAATGCATTTATCACAAAGAGATTAATGTCTGGGTGTTGCCTGTTAAAAAGCCCGGAGGAGCCTCTGGTACGTTCGAACAGATTACTCTCAGATGCTACACAGTAGTGGTCCCCTGACACACAATGTTTAACCCCTCTCCTCACGCTGACAGCCACATAGCAGGCAGTTTAATTCAATTTCCTGTCAGAGCTTTCCTCATTGTTGTGGCTGATTTATTATCTGCAAGCATGTCTTTGTTTTCCAATTTACAGACGCGATGACAATAGCGTCAATTAGCGAGAATGTTAACGAGGTCCCTTAGCCACATTAAAAGCTATAATAACCATCTGAAGTGTATGCTTAACTCTAATGCAAAGGCAAGTGTGAATTGTTGATTTCCATGAATATCAAAGGTTCTGAAGTATTCATTAAAAAACCTTGAAAAGAAGCATTTAAACACATGTAATCGAGTGCATTACACTCTTAAAAATAAAGGTGCCTTATGATGCTGTAGAGGAACCTTTTTGTCTAAATGGTTCCATAAAGAACCTTTAACATGTGACGAACCTTTCTGTTTCACAAAAAAAGCTTCTTTGTAGCGAAAGAAGGTTCTTTAGAATATAACAAGGTAAGAATGAGATAAACCTTTGACTGGATGATCCAATAAGGATCTTAAAAGCCACCAAACCAATCAGCAATTAAATGAAGCACAACATTCAAAAGTTTGATTTGAAGCAAATAATTTTTTTTAACTTCTGGAATCCGGCGGTTGCTGTTAGTGTTTAAAAAAAGCAAACAGAAAAGAGCTATAGGCTATGTATGTTTGGTATAGGCTACATTACTAGCAACAACCGTTACCATAACTGTATATTAGGAAGTTTAAAAGGCTTAACTCATCGTTGAGGTTGCTCTTCCCAAAGACCGTTCTTCAACCAATGAAAACCTATACCAATGCAAATTATCCACAGAGCCATTTTTACATGCAAACAAACCATTGTTGGAGGATGCCTTCCCATGATGCCACCTTTGAAGCAAATCAGATGATGGATATGAGCAGTGAGATATATATGAGAGGCAGTTCATAATCTAAACAAATCCATGTGCCTTTTACGCGACAGGTTAAGACTCATATTGCCTTTACGATGCAAATGCTCTCTCCGTGAAAGCTGTAGAAAAAACAGGAAAGATGGGAATAGGGAAGATGAATTATTTAGCATTTGAGGTGCCCTTTGATGGTAACGGACAAGAACACAATAGGGTTTACCATTAATTTCAGCTTTTAAATGGTACTTAAAGTAACAGGTATATGTCCTTTGTGACATTTAAGAGTTGTTGTTTGGCTTGGAAGAGTGAGCCACTTGGAAAAAACAAGGAAAGTCACCATTTAAGTTGCGTTTGACCTGAAATAGAAAAGGCCAGTTGAACAAGCTGTGTGATTTAATGTTTTTCCCAGTGTAATAGGCTATCCAACAGAATCTGAATTTCTAAACTGTCTTGATGACTTTTCTCCCACCATTAACCATTCACGCAGATACGCTTAAATTTAGTTAGCCCTGATCCTTAACCGTGTCCTGCGGCGTGCCTCTAAAATATAACCGCAGGCAATTGAGGAGCTCACGGCCGAAGTCGAGGGCATAATTGCTAGGAAACATCTTACTGAACAGTTGGTGATAAACGCAGTCAGCCCCCTCCTCGGCTTAAAGCAATTAATTCAGGCACCCTGACATCAACTCTCCAATCCTCTGACAGCTTGGAGCCCAAATCAAAATGCTAGTTCTCCTGGGAACAGCAGAAGATAGCCGGCTCTTTTCTGGACTGTTTGCTCACTGGGCCTGAGAGCAATCTTCCTTGCCGAATGAAATGCAAGGACACAAACAATGTGCCGGCGAGAGAATGGAAGACGGGGAATGAACAGTTTGGACTATTTGCTCAGCAGAAGGGCAGTCACAATAGCAGGCCCATAGCTTTCCCATGCATCAAGCCTCTTAGTCTTAGGGCTCCTTTGTTGCTGGGTTTCGTTCAGATAAGAGTCCAGCTGCCCCATGTCTTTAATTCTCATTGTATGTTGTACTGTATGGTCATTTAGATACTTTTGCACGGCTTTTCACAATTTTGCAAACAAATGTGCTAATGCCACATATTGCGTGTATGTCTCCGTGGCCGGGCTTCACCTCTGCATGTGTTCTCATTTAAGGGGGACAGCTGAGCAAAAAGGGGGTCAAGATTGTGCTTGGAGGGCAATGCCTTATCTTGTCAAGTATGAGGGTTCTGAGATGTGGTTTGTGCTAATGATACAGCGGCTCTCTGATGTGTTTCACAAATGAGTGGTAGCAAAAGAAAACAATTCACACGACTCCTAATGATCAGTAAAAAAAAAAAAGAGCGATGACTTGTGTGCTTGTGTGCTTCTTTGTTGTGATGGCACACGTTAAAAAGTAGTAAAGAATTTATCCCTTTATCATGACGTCTTATTTGTTAACACTTAGTTTATGCATTAACTAGTTAATAGCATTTATTAACCTTTTTTCGTGTTAAATACAATTGTTCATTGAGTTTATTAATGTTGACAGATGCAACACTTACTGCAATTAATGTTGTTATGCATACAACTGTTACCATTATTCCCTATTTCTATTTAAAACCCATAAAAAGCAATTGTTTGTTTGTTTTAGTCATAATTTAGTCATTAGTCACAGACAAAAGTTTTAGTCATTTTGCAGTAAAATGAGTCAAACTCTGATATGTGTGTGTTTGTGTGTGTGTTCTTACCACATTGCATCCTCTACTAGCAGTGTGGACACATCAGAAAGATAATATGGAATTATGGATGTATTAGGCAGCTATATAACTGAATAAGTTGATGAGAAGAGTCATTTATTCCTGTTATGACTCATATACTAATATTAATGCATTAGTGCATAATATCGTTTGGATTTTAATGAAACCCAAAATTAATAATAACAACTTCTATGGCTTAAAAAAAGAGGTAAAAAGATTTGATTGTATTTAGTTTTTTATATGCAAGCATGTGAGTGCAAGTATGTACGCATGCACATTTGTGTGAGTGTGTGTGAACAGGTCGTGTGTGGGATGGTGCAGTCTTACGCTTCACTGATAGTAAAGTAAAGCTCTGTTCATGGCTTTTCAGCACTTCTTTAAGTTGCCACCACTGTGTAATTTATGGGTGCTGAGAATCGCTGTGTTGAAACACGACACAGATCTCTACTGCACAAAAACGGCTGAGAACGACTGACTCATATAAGATGAAACACACAAAATCTGGGTGATTAGCAAGTACCGGAACATGCCAAGGATACGGCTATGGGAACACACACGAATAAAAACACACCCTGCTGAAGGGCTTTTGCGTATACCCAAGTGAGACTTGCTAAAATAAACGTAAAAGTGATACAGTATTTTGGTCATGCGTTAAATGAGAGACCAGGAGCTGTAAAAGGCTTGAGCAAATATGTTTATTTAGGTATTAGGCTGTGAGAAATGCAAGAAAATATGAAATAAACTCAAGGAACAGGTATGTCTGTTATTCTCTTTTTTTTTTTATCTTATTTGATCCAATGATGGATTCATGCATAACATTGTTTTTACATTAAAAGTAAATTAATATTATAAAACATTATAAATAAATGGCATCTTAAACTGAAATGGCCATTCACATCAAAAAATCTGAAGAAGTGTGTTTATTTTTAAAACATGGAAATGCATATCTAGAAATTTTGCTCAAATTCAAATTTATTTCTTTATTAATAAATATTTTTTAAAGTAAAAAAAGGTAAAAGATGACCATTTGTCATGATCTTAAAGAATGTTTACATTGTTTCACATCTTTCTCAACTAAACTCACTTCTTAATATATTTCCTTCAACTCTTTTGAGAAATGCTCAGTGATAACAGCTTGGCTATACACAAAAAAGGCCAAACATTATAATCTGTATCTCTTCAAACGTTCCTTTCGCTCTCACTCACAGGTCTGGTCTCAAAGAGTACACCCGAGATAAGACTCAGCCACACAATGTCCCCTCAGTAGGTCTCATTGACCGGCCCATGGCACCGGCCAGGTATGCCAGAAATGTTTAACCAGCTATCCATCTTCTACCTGCTGCTGGTAAACAGGCACCTTTGTTTAAAGCGCACTACGGTTAGGGCCTGCTCTGACTCAACAAATGAACTATTTATTTCCCCATTGGCCCGGGCTCAGGAAATATGCCTCTTATAATCCGCTTTTTATTTCTCTGACAGGAGCAGTGTGGTAATGCATGTCTGTGTGTGGGTGGGAGTTTCTTCAGAGGAGAGGGGGCACATGGCCTGGTTAACTAGTGATTTTTTGCGGTGAACTCATGTTCCAAGCTCTTATCATTCGCGTCCAGGGTGAACAAACAAACAGTGTGTGGTGTAAATCTGGCGGGATGTCTGAACATTGTGGCTTTAGTTCCTGCATAGAATTTTAGTTAAAAGTTTGGCATTTCTTTAAATTGCACGTGTTACAAAATAATGAATAAGGCATATTTGCTTTAAAACAAATAATTCTACTAGAACTAGAACACACAATTGCAGTACACAGGTAGCTCACATACAAATTTAAACCTCAGACCTCCATTTATATTGCCAGGGTTTTTGATCTATGCTGACTACTTTTTCAACCCCTAAATTTTTTGATTTCTGTGGCATTTCTGCTAAAACCTCCTTTTGAAACCTTTAATTTTAGGAGTAAATGTACATTAGGGAATTGCATTGGGGTAGTTGGGGTCTTTGGAATAACCTATAACAAGTTCAGACAAAAGTACAATCTCAGTATATTTTCAACACAGGATTGTGGTTTAGCCAACTTAATTCCTTAAAGATGGATGTGTTCCACTTTAGCACATAACACTTCAGTATAGGGACTTATTCACTATTAACTATGACTTTTCTTGTTTTGCTGCTTATTAATAGTTAGTAGGTAGTTAAGTTTAGGCATTGGGTAGGATTAGGGATGTAGAATAATGTCATATGTGCTTAATTACTACTATTAAATGGCTAATATTCTATTGATATGCATGTTAATAAACAACTAGTTAAGAGACCCTCAAATAAAGTGTTACTGCACAAATGACTTTAACTACCATGTCAAACAACAGTTGCTGCCAAATGTTTAATATATATTTGAATGCATTTTCTGGAATACAGATAATTAGACACCAATTCTTGTTATATGTTTACGCATTCCCCCATTATATATACTTTACAAATATTTCACTCTCTAATCATGTTAAATGTGCTTTTCTTTTCAGATCTGAGCCAATCAGCAGTCATCTTCGCCGTCATGACACTTTATTTGGCAACTGCTGGTTCGACCCTTTCCATCAGCCACGTTCACCTGCAGCTACCCACAGTCACGTCTGACCTGGATGCATGAGCAAGATAACATTCACATCTGCAACGTCAAGAGAGAGGGGCACAAGGAAGCCTGACATTAATGATTAACAGCGCTAAAAGCCCCTGCTTTTGTATTCCCATGGTGCCGGGGCTATCTGCCGATCATGTGACCTGCACGGAGAAGATTGGGGGAGTGAGCGCAAAAGCAAACACAGGTGTTTGGGATGGAGTCGGTCGGTGCTGTTAGGGACAACTGCAAACACAGGCTGCCATGCCCGGAGACACGAAGACCCGCCCACACCATCAGGACAGCCAACCGGAGTCACCGACTCAACTCTCGGCATGCCTTTCTCCGAACAATTTAAGCTCTTCATTGGCCTATTAAAGTCTGCTCTTTTAGCACAGCTTGACATAAGGAGCTATGGATTCTTTATTGAGCATCATAAATAGGCATAACCATAAATAAAAATAAACAAAGCTTTTTTATTCTTAATGTTGTAAAATGATTGCACCTCATGAGGTCACCAGTGATAGTGTCAATGTTTTTAAGTTCAATTCACATTGTTTTGCAAGAGATTTGTCTGGTTTGTTCATCTAACAGTCAACTCATTGTAGTTTTGAGCTGATTGAGAATATGCAAATATGAAATGTAATTTATTTTCACATACTTGGCTGAACTCATTTTTAATGCAGCTGTAATTAAATAAACACGTTTTAATCCACATATAACACTCCATTTGTTTATTTAAAATGTATGTAAATTTGTACGACCTAACTCGATCATGATACATGAATTTTTACTAAATCGCACATATTTTACAAGTTGCCAATTCCTATGAATTTGTAAGAATGACCTACACTTAACCCCGCCCCTAAACCTGCCCATCAATGAGGTTCAGACAAATCGTACAAAATCGTACTAGTGAGGTCGTACTAATTTGTACAAATTAGCCAACTCGTAAAATACGTACAAATTGGTCACGAGACTATGTTGGTACATGCTATAAGACATGAACCCACCTGTCTCTATGCATTGCTGCAGTACTGCAAATTAAATATAAAAAAGCATGAAAAAGGAGGCATTTGTATTGAGTTTAATTATTCAGCCCCAAAAATTAAAGGTTACAATTATATGACGATAATACAGCCAAAATGCCTCTATTTTAATGTGACTCATCGCGATACATTTAGAACTTGTAGAGCTGTAGGGCTTTTAAATATGATGGATACTAATCATTAAAATGTATAATATATTGCATACATTTTGTAATTTGTTGAGTTAAGTAAACTTTTGTAGTTCTGCCATGAAAGAACATGAAATTGTATTTCTGGACGGTATTTTTTAAAATACTTTATTTGCTTCTTTATCATATGTCTCCTAAATGTTGAAACATAATATAATTTCAGTCAAATTTACTGTCTGAGCTGCTGAATATTTATTTATTTATTTTTGCCAAACACTGTACAGAAAATAGGTGCAATTATTCAACTATGGATCAATCTGTACTGTATCTTGAATTGGAAACCACTGCTTTGAAGGATTTGAAGCATCAGCTTTGTAGGCATTGTCTCACTCCAGTAAGATATGTGTCCATTGTGGGTTGAAAGTGAGCTAATCAAAGTGAGTCAGCAGCGATAAGCTGCAGATGAACAGTGCTTTGCTCAATTGAGCTTTTGATGTTGCAGATACAATGCAACATGTGAAAAGAGCAAGTGTCCTGAGAAGCTTTTTTTTTTTTTTTTTGTCTGGCTCCACACCTATAATGAGGTCACTCAGCAGCCTGTGCTAAAGCTGTCTAGCGTATTCATTCTCACGTTAAAAGATGCCACTAATACACAACCTTAGAAAGGAGGGAATTTAAGAATTTTATCTGTCAAACTGGTTATCTGCTAAATCCCATAACCAAAGAGAGAGCAAAAAAAATTGTTTTTCAGTAAAGTATTTTTAGGCAACAAGAGTTCAGGGACAGGTTAAGCATGTGCATGTGTGTGTGTGTGTGAGTGTGTTTGTGCTTTAATCAGGGGTGGTAAAAGCTTAATTGCACTGCTCTTCAGGTAGCAACGCAGAGGCCAGGTACTCACTGCATGGGTCACCACAAGCCCACTATCCAGAGAAGCTCTTAAGGAATGCACTTACCATGCAGCCTTCACTGGTTAGGAGTGCAATATTAAAATATATCAGCATTGGACAACAAAAATGTTGAATTCATTAGAATTATCCCAGCAGGTAGACAAATTACAAAATGTTTGTCTTTGTAACGTGTCATTACCAAATTACATATACATATATATTTATATATATATATTTTTTTTATGGCTGACAGCAAATCCTTTCTACATTTGTAATATCCTGATACATTCTTCTTTTTTGATGCATATAATACAACCTTCATGTTTACTTTAAAGCTTGGCGTAAACAGAAACAGCTCATTAACCATATAAAAACTAGTGCATAATATATCTCATACACAAATATCTTATTTTTTTAACAAAAACATCTTATTTCAACACAAGGTGCTGAAAAAAACCTGTTATACACAATCTACCACATGCCTGCTGTCATCTGATTGATAGTTTAGACTTTTTAGCAAGTCAAATGCCTTTTAGCCGTAAAAAAAAAAAATGGCAAAAACATCCACCTTCAGGTCGTGGTTAATGTGTCTTTTTGCTGTGATTTTTAAAGAATCACTTTTATATTGTTTGTAATATTTTAAGTTGAACACTTACTGGACTGAAGCAACTTGGGTTTATTTGATTATCCAGAAATGTGTGTATCAAATAGTGTTTATTTGTACATCTCTCTATCATCATTGTATTGCATTGAATTATATGTTTGGAGAGTTTTGATCATAAAATTAAGCATCAAAATATTGGGAGAATTGAAATGGTATTTAAATTATTTATGTGGTATATAATATTATATATCTCATTAATTCGCATTAGAAGCTATCAGAATTTGATCTTATTTTTTGGCTCAGTATGGGCCTGTAATATGAGCTCCATATTATTCTTTATCATAAGCCACAAAAGCCTGGTGACTTGGTGAATATGTGACTTTGTGACTATGTGCCACGTTTTGCAGGGTTAAGATAGCAACAGCATACTTAACTGTACCATGCAGAGCACAGGTGTTTCACTGACACGGGCTTTAACAATGTGCCCACCGTTTGATCTCTTTTATTCAACTGCAGAGGAAAGGCGAGGGGGATGGGAGCAGAGAGAAGTGACAGGTGTACCTGAGCAAGGTGTGTAAGAGGAACAGTCAGAGGCCATTAGAGTACATTCACTGCCATCATAATACTGAGACAAAGAGTGTGCAATGCTGTCATGGAGGAAGAGACTGGATAAACACAAACAAAAACCTTTTAAATGCTTAATAAGTCAGATTGCAATTTTGCAGAAATGATCTTGGACTGATAGTCGATAGAATAGTTTTTGATACATATTTAATGAATTCTTTTGTGCCTGGTTTGTTTCTATTCCTTCACTAAGCATAAACATACTGATAAACAGATTAATTTCTAATGAATCCTAATTTGAAAAAATATAAATGCATACAAACTATAGCATCCGTTTCAGTAGCTTTCAAGCTGTGTGTCAGAGCATGTTGCTCCTTTAGCGGGGCATCTGAGCAGAGCTGATTGTTTGGGGTGAATGGCTGTGTGGGAGTGTGTGCATTTATGTTTTTGAATGAGTGTGACTGGATGCGTGACTGACTGGTTTAAGTGTGTGCGTGTGTTGGAGCGATCCAGAGACGGACAGCTGCTGTCTGCTGCAGGTAGCAGCTGGGCCGACTCACCTGTCACGCAGATCCAATCCCGTCCGTCAGCGCAGGCGAGGAGGAAAGCCGCCCGTTCATTCAACTGGGATCGCAGAAAGAAACAGAAACAAAGGTAGAAGGTAGTTTCCATGAACGACCGAGGAAGAAAAGAAAAACACGTGCATAGTTATCCAGGTTATTGACTGTCTCTCGTCCTGTTCTATAAAAACATTTAATAGAAACTGAAGGATCGCAGGATTCTATCTTAAAAACATAAAAAACATAAAAAAGAGTGTAATTACACTCTTATTAACTTGTTACTAACATGTTATTAATTTAAAATGCTGCTCACAATATAATATAATATAATATAATATAATATGATGTTAATGTTTATTACATAGTAATTACATATAAAATGTATTAAATAGTATTTTTTTTGCTTCATTTTCTTTCTTATTTTTCAATTTTAGGGTTAGGGCCATATTTTTTTGCAGGGTTGTTCACATGAGCTTTTCTTTTCTATTCTATTCTATTCTAATTTTCCAAATAACCTGTCCTATGTAGAATTCTATTCTATTCTAAAGTGTTACCTTATAGATAAGTAAATTTTTACCTTAATTTTCTAATTAAATCACATAGATTGCAATGTTGTTTACAGCTTATTATATATTTCTATTCTATTTTACACAGATAGGCACTAAGTAATTAAAAACAAGTGGTGCATGTAAGAAGGACACTGTAAAATAAAGAGTTATCATCCATTTTTCCTTAATTTTCTAATTAAATCACATATTTTGCAAGGTCTCTTACAGCTTATGATACATTTCTATTCTATTCTATTCTATTGTACACAGATAGGCACTAAGTAATTAAAAACAAGAAGTGCATGTAAAATAAAGTGTTACCATAAAGATAAGTACACGTTTACCTTAATTTTAATTTTCTAATTAAATCACATATTTTGCAAGGTCACTTACAGCTTATGATACATTTCTATTCTATTCTATTCTATTCTATTCTATTGTTCTGTTCTGTTCAAACTACTTGTCATCCACAGTGTCATATATTATATTGTATTATATTGTATTATATTATATTATACCATATACACTTGAACAATCCCAGTTTAGGCAACATTAACAAAGAGCAAAAAAAAAAAAAAAAAAAATCTGCCACTTTTATTTCTCCCTTTCAGTAGGGATTTGTCTGTCTCGATAGAGCAAATTGAAGAATACTGTGAGCGGATTATGTGTAAGCAGAGCTGTGCTCATGTGTGCGGTTCTGATGCAGTCTGCCTGATCGGCTGGGGTCGGGATAGGGCTGATAAAGAGATGACACTGCGGATAAGATAACACAGCCGTATAGGAGACATTCAGATAGGGGGCAGGAAGAGTGCGATGCAGAATTGGCATCAGATAAAGCAAGAAGGGCCCCTAGAGGGCAGAGAACAATAGGGGGAGGCGGAGAGGCAACGAGCTGACTAAAGAATCGTTTCCGGAAACATGCAAGGAGAGCAGGCTTGAAAGAGTGGGCTGGGCCAGCAAGATGAGCCTCCGAGATCCCTTCCATTAACCTCATTGAGTGCACGCACACTACAAATTCATTAACACACAAAGTCAGACGGCTGTGCCTGATAATGCCAACATACCGTTGCTTGCAGTGAATATGTCATTGTCGTGATAGCTTGCTAAGAAGTGCTTTTAGAATCAAAGTAAGTAGAAATTACACTGAATAAAAACAATATCAATGCATTGTAGTAACCTGTGATTTATTATACTTTAAAGAGCTTTTGATTTGATCTGCCTAAAACTTGTTTTGTTTGTAAAAATTGATTTATAGATGAATATAAATTGATTTAAATCTCTGCGCAGAATTGTTATAGTTAACTAAAACTTACAACAATAAAATAAATAATATTGAAATATTATATTATTAAAAATACAAATTTGAGCACTTTTCATTTTAATGTAGTTTAACTTGATGCGCTAAAATAACAAAATAAAGTACAACTGAAATAAAAAAGTATTGAATATACTGCTAATACTACTTAAATATATATATATAAAATGATAATATTATCTCAGTGCTAAAGTAACATGGGTCATGGATGTTAAATAATATTTATTAAATTAAATTATTTCAAATTTAGGTTACCATTAGGTGTGGTACTCCAACATGCATGTCTGCAATAATATTAACAATAACAACAACAACAACATGGCATTACCATTGTCCTTTTGTTAATGAGTATTTACCTTCTTTACCAATGAACAGGGACTCAAACCGAGGTCCAGATTTAAGAGCAGAAGTGACCAGAAAGGACAAGAATTACTGCTTTATTTATGGACGTGAACACACAACAGAACAGGCTCTGAATCTAAAATGAACTCATTTTACTGCTGCGACATTGACAGTATGACAAAGACGCCGAACGCCCTGACACAACGGGAGAAACAAAGAGAAAACTAACTTTCACGTGCATGAAAAGGAAAGGGTATCAAGCCAAGCTCTTTTTAATGGCAGCAACACTGACAGGAGGCAGGCCGTATTTAACGGTGCACATAGGCCCATTCAGCCCAGCACAGAACACCCTTTCACAGGCCTTTGTCAGTAACCTGTGGTGACCTGCATTCACTGCCACGTCAGGGTCCCCTGCACAAAAGGTAGTGGCCAAAAGAGACGCAGGACGGGGTGGGGGTGAGCGGCTGACCGCTGCTCGTGACCCCACAAACGCCACCCGGACCGAGCAGGGGACGATGAAAAATGGACTGGGAGTGTAAAATAAGACACACGGACAGACAAACAAACAAAAGAAGAGCTAGGTACACAAGTATAAAGAATGTACAAATAACGTGGAAACAAAAGGGCTCTTGTGATGCAGACCGGGATCTTGATGAAAAATTCAAACAATATTATATGGAGAATGTCAACAGCCGCCACACTTCTGCTGAGGGCCTTACAAACAGATGGAGCAACTCTGCACACACATTACGCTGGGCCATCTCAAGCTCTCAGCGTAATGGTGATGGCTCTGGGCTGCTTTTAAAAACACGGCAAACAGCAGGGAAGGAGGGTGAGGAGCCTGGACCTGTCCAGAAGTTACGGGTCACCTGCGTAACCCGCCATCTCCTGACCGCTTTCTGAAAGAGCCAGATTAAGGTATCTTCATTCTCGCATTCCACCTGTCCTGCTCCAGAACGTCAGGCTTTAATTCCTCCTGACAGAGCAGCTTAAGCAGCCAATGATTCCACTGCATCCTTCAGTCACGTGCCAGAGCCTACACAAACACACTCGCTGCGTTTCAGAGCTGTCTCGAGTGAGCGAGTTACCAATCTAAGACAGTTGAACATGCAATTCATTTAATCCTGATTTTCTCACTGTTAGTGTTTAAAACACCACATCACTGGAAGAGCCGGGTGAAAATAAACCAGTGACAATGTCAGGAAAACTGTGCCATTTATTCTTTTAGCATTTCAAAATTTTGTACATCGCTAAAAATAAGATTAATGCTGAATTTTAACATGTTTTAATGCTGTATGCGCTAATCTGTATTTTTAAACCATTATTTTTTAATTTGCCAAATGGTCTGGTGTTCGTTGAAGCCTGATTTGAAAGTAAATTTAAATTTTATGCACAGGTCAAGTCATTTCTTTATTTTATTTTATTATTATCATTTTTTAAATTATAATAAACCATTTGTATATTTTTTGTATCCTGACAGTGCACTAAATATTATCTGACTACTTTTGTTGCTGTAGTTTTATTTTGTGTTGTATCAGAAAAACAAACAAATAAATGTAGTTTACATTTTTAATTGAATAGGACTTTTTTTTCACTGTGTGCCAGGGCCATACTGACATGGCAAGAGCATCATATTGCATTCATTGGTTGATCATTATGTTTGTTTAGCAGTTGACTCTTAAACTGTAGGCCAAATGTAAATGTGTTTATGGTCATTTTGTTTTCCTTTTTTTATTGCAAATGACATTAATCTTCATTCCAAAGCTTTGCAGTATTTCAAGTCTATCACAATAATGGCATACATTTAAATGCTTATATTTGGAGAGTGTGGATTCAAATGTAGAATAGAGACTACTCTTGTAGTATCGCTCAGTTTTGGTGAACCTTGTGATAAATCACACATTGTTATTTAAATAAATGAATAAATAAATAATCCATGATTTTTCTTATTTAAAACCCATTGCGTAAACCAATGGGTTTCATGGTTCAAGGTGTAAAAAATGGCCAATAAATCCCTTTAAATAGGCATATTTGTGTGCTGTTTTCTCAAAACTGTGAAGAAGAAAAAAAAAGAATTGTGAGATTTAATATTTTAAGTTCACAATGAGCTTCATGCAGCCAGAATAAGCTTAGAAATGTTGACACTCATTTTAAAAAACACTCTGGGCTGTTCAGACTTTTCATAACACTGTATTTTAGGGAACAGTTCTCACTGTTCAACTGTTTATTATTAGCATGCATTTTAATAGCATATTGGTTGTTATTTAGTACTTATAAAGCATATATTAATGCCTTGTTGTAATTGAACATATTTAAATCCTACTAATTACCTAAACAATTAATAAGCACCAAACTAGGAGTTATTTGAGTTAAAAATTCATTGTTAATAGTTAATGAATAATAAGAATTTGTCTTGTGGCTTTTATATATTTGCAAAACATATAAAATGAATGCAAAATGGAATTGTGAAAAACATGGACATGCAAATTTTCTGATACAAAAACCCTAATAAATTACTGGTCGAAACAGTTTCTTAGTTACACATTGTATTAAAAATGGACATTATCAGGATACTCATTTGTCAGGTCCAGTATAAGGAGCTCAGAAGTTTGCCTGAGCTGAAGCATGCAGCCGGAGAAAATCGACAAACTTGCACACCTAATTGTTATTGCGGCAGTGTTTGGCCTGGAGCCAGTCGATAGGAATCAGGGATCAGCTCCTGGGCTGTTGCTCCCACTTCCAGTGTCTTAGTTGTAATGCATCCCTCTACTAACAGGGATCAAGGTATTAGGGATTCAGGTTATTTGTATTGATTTTATGTGCTGTCATGCCGCGTTTCAGCCAACTCATATTTGTGGAAATTGCAAATTTCACCTCGGAAATGTCACCTGCGTTTAATCTCGCGCCGGGTGGTCAATACAGGAATGTGGGCTTGATCGGACCAGCATTATTGCACAGGGGCTGGGAGCTTCCTTTGTTGCCATGGCATCGACCCAGTGGTAAAAGATGGGAGTGGTCCAAAGACCTGGATGTGAAGAGGACAGAAGACAATCTGGATGTTACAGAAGATTAAGATTGCATCATCAACATTTATACACAGAAGAATTTATTGCCATAAATTATTTGGACCAACAAGAGTTTTGTTGTTTGAAGTAAAACCAAAATTATTTTATGCTCATGTGTATATATATATATATATATATATATATATATATATATACACACACACTCACACACATATATATAACAACACACAACAGAGTAATATTTCATAAAAAGAAAAGAAAATAGCAATATATACTGCAAGACTACCAGTGTCACACTTCAGAAATATTTTTTTTATTACTGTTATCATCAATTATTATTGCTCATTAGTTATTAATAATGGCTATTATTAGTATCAGTGATGAAGACAGTTTTTGTTATTTAGTATTTCTGTGGAAATCATGATTTTTTTCATGATTATTTAATTAATAGAAAGCTCAAATGAACAGCATTTGAAATAGAAATCTTTCATGAAACATAAATGTTTTTACTGTCACTTTTTATCAATTTAATGCAATTCTTTTTTTCTTTTTAAATCTAGTTTAGCTGCTGTTTTTCACAAAAACATGAAGTAGCGTTACTCTTTTTGAAACAGATAAATAGAAATGCTTCTTGAGCAACAAATCAGCATTTTAGAATGATTTCTGAAGGATTTGATTTCTGAAAACTGGACAAATTATGCTCAAAATTCAGCTTTAACCACAGCAATAAATTGCATTTTAAAATATATATTTATATATTTTTAAACTGTAACAACACTTCACAATATTACTGATCTTTGATCAAATAAATGTAGTCTCTGAGACCTTTAAACTATTTTGTTATTAACTTTTGACTAGTAATTTGGGTGAAAACAATTTGCATTCATTAGCCAAGTTTCCATCCAATTAAGGCGTTTTTGCGAAAAAATATTTAGCGCTTCAAATGTTTTACCGATATAGCTGATGGAAATGCTAATTATCGATAACATT
>JAUMHE010000069.1:19370786-19384572 GCA_032359235.1 Enteromius mattozi | reverse complement strand
TATAACAAAGTGAAAAAACGTGAAAACTCATTAAACTTGTTTTTTTTATTTAGGCCTCCATAATTTAATAATGGGCTAAGGTTTTTTTTTTTTTTTTTTTTTCAAATGGATTAAGAACAGATTATTTGCATATGATTTGCGCAATAGGTGAAATTATGTATTGAAACAGCTTAAGGGCAGGTTTTTTTTGCAACACACCAAAACTTATGCGACAGTTTGTTTGTTTAAGGATGACGTCATCACGCACACCATTTTATCGGTAAAAGGCCAGTTAGATGGAAACAGGCTGGAGACAGCAAATTTCGCAAATTTTTTTCCCCCGCAAATTCTCTTTGTCGATAACAAAACAGTGTAAAAACTGGATGGAAACTTGGCTACTGATCATGAAATTAATTGCTCACACAGCACGAAGCACTCATTTACAAAAGAAAGTCTAGACTAGAATATACAATTTAAAACAATTTCCATGCTGCAGTTCATGCAAAAAAGAAAAGAAAAAAGAAATGCTGTAACTCGTCAATGAGGCATCACCTGCTCTTGGTCATTTTCTGCTAGGTTTACCTCTAATAGTTCTAATAGCTTTACCTGCGGGTAAAGGTTTATCAAAACAAAGCTGGAGCCATGTAAATATACAACGACATGCAGTGGCACAGTTTGTTGGCTCACATGCCGCAGGCGATGTTTTCTTTCATTCCAAATTTGCTCTGGAAACTAATCGTGTCCCAATAAAGCCTATTGCAAATATGGGCAAGAATGACACCCACATGTGGAAGTTTACATAGCTTGGTCAAATGTACATATAGGACATGGAGTGGAGGGGTCTGAGCTGACCATTTCTGAAGGGTGGAGGGGGGTCAGCGTCAGACTTTGGGATGGTGGTATTGACAAAGGGGTTGGATGTAAAGGTTAGATGGACACTAGCCGGCTCGCAGAATCATGTAAAATAAAATTAATCTGCATGCAAACCAGAATAGAAAAGAAAAACACATCATACAACCCTCTATCAATTTGTGCTTCCATACAGACTTATTTTAATCAGGTAATACAAAGATACGCTTATCGTCTATCCATACCCTTATTTTTTCAAAAATTTTTTTGATTTTAAAAAAGTGAACAAGCCGTCCTTTGACAAACTGCTTGACGAGGCAGAGAAAAGACTGAGCAATGAGAAGCCAGATCATCCTCTAACTGATGAGTCTGATGCTAATCTATGGATCAATTAGGAAAAGCCACATGGGGTCAAACTGCAGATATTGCAGTGCCTATTAGTTCTTCTACCTGCCATTATTACAGAGTCACATGTTCAAACAAAGAGCAGAGGCTCGGCATGTAGGCAGCACTAGCCAAGGTAAACAGACCGGCAATGAGGCTCGAACAAAATATTGATCTTACACGAATCTGCAGACGGCCTTCAATTCTGTGATTAGGGTTATTGTGTGTGTTGAAAGTAGACCCTTTCAGCTTATTTATCAAGCATTTTAGAAAAAAAATATTATTTGTTTTGTTTAATTATTTGTTTTTATGTTTTTTTGTGTGTGTATGTTTAGTTTTATCAGCATTAGATATTTCAGATGTTTTTAAGAATTAAAGATCTTGACTAACCACAATCTCAAGCTCTCATTAGAAGACTTCTGCATAAACATGCCCAACATCATCAAAACAGAGAGTGTAAAAATAAAACCATACATATATACATACTTACATACATAGTTACATTTATGTACATTTGTTTGTTGTTGTTAACTCTGGTCAGAAATCCATGGCCTTTTAAAAATAGTCTCTTCACTTGCCTTATTATCACCAAATCTTGGATTAAACATTTTTGTCAGCTTGTTTTCTTTCAGTTAGAACAGGTTTTGCATTTCTTTTTGGAAATGATTGGTCTTAGTCCTCAATGAGCCTCTGAGCTTATGCACTTCATATTTGAATAATAAAAAAACAAAAAAACAAAATTGTGGATAATTTTTGCAATGTTAACTCGAAAACTGATATGCATAAGCTCAGAACAATGAGGCCAACAATCAATCATTTCTAAAAAGAAATGCAAAACCTATGCTAACGGAAAAAAAATCAACCGGCTTAAAAAAATGTAATCCAAGATTTGGTAATAATTTAGCACAACAAGAAACCTTTAAGCAAAAAAAAAGAGATTATTTCTGACCATAAATCCAAGATAAGAAAAAAAAAATGTTGTCAATGCAATAAAAATTATTAGAAATTTCTGAAAGAAAACAGAAAAGAAAATTAGGTAACACCAGTTCTTACTATGAACTAATAGCTTATTATGTTTATTAGTATTTCTAAAGCACATCACTTTTGATTAAAAAAACCCTGTTAGTTTAGATTCTACCATTCTTTTAGTCAAGTCACCTTCACAGAGAACAGGCGTTGAGATTTGTTGGAGGAAGAGAAACAGATACATATTTACACTGGCAATTCATGTGCTAATTTCCATAGCTATGCATTCATTTAAAATTACTCTGTGTCTAGTTATGAAAATGAGCTCTTTGAGAAACGCATGTGCAAATAAAGAAGCTTTGACACAATTACTGCCACATAACAACACAAAAATAACTGAATAAAGGAGCTCCACTGAATGTAAGGATGAAGTCTGACATTCCAGTGTCATTTGTGTTCAGATATACCACAGAGACGAGTGTGACCTGGCTGTTTGGGTTTGGGCTGTGCAATCCAAAGCTGGCCACAATGTTGAGCCTCATGCTACCTCTCAAAATCCGTATGCACACATCAGTTATGAATAATATCAGATTTGTCCTCTGCAGATTAGATTAAAGCAACCACAGGGGGTACGACCGCTTATGAATGCATGTGAAAAGTAGCAAAGCAATCCAACATTCCTTGATCCAAAAACCACTGAGCAACACCAAAGGTAATGGCGAGGGGCCGTATTATAGGAGATCAGTATGCTTTCAAATTGTTGAAGATTCCCCATTCACTCCTTCTGCGTGCTCACTGGGGTTACAGGACGTCCCCAGACCAGCAACAATGAGAAAAAAGAAGGTCTAAAAAGAAAAATACGCTATTGATGGGTTGCCAAATGGTAAAGCCCACTGATTGCCATTGCCATTTCTTTCATTTCAGTTAGAGACTTGGCATTATTATAACCAAATTAGCAATTGTGACCTGAGCAAACATGCTGGGATTTGGACTTGTCACAATGCCCACACGGAGGGGTGCCGGTCTGAAGGGGACATCCCGCACAGCAGGGTTCCCTCTCTCTGAGATGATCTTATGTGGCCTCCTGCTGACTGCACCAGTCCAACATGATAAAGTAGCTGGCTTGCAAACAAAAGAACCACGAGGAGAATCCCTGGCTACCTTGCTCAAGCCGTCCCTCACAGCATGAAGACACAAAAAGCATACACTATCAACACAATCACTTGATTATTTGAGGGTATTGAATGCTAATTGACATGGGAGACAAGGACAGGATCCCATTAGTTATCTTCTAAAGGGTGTCGACTTCTAAAAAGAATGGAAGTATACTTGATAATGAACATTTCTGTTTAAATATCAAGACAAACTTGAATGATAGTTGTAATATCTTGGTGTTTCTGCCACCCCGTATTGTTTTGTACAACGTTCACATGAAAATTTCTTGCGTTTCTGTGGTACTTCTGCTTCCCATTTCCCAATGGGTGTGACTATTTCCCTGAGCTTGTGGCTCTGAAAACCTGGGTGGCCATGGCTCTCCCTTTAGAGTACAATACAAGCTAAGTTTAGCAACCTAAATCTGCAATAACACAGCTCCTAGCTACGGCTAATCCTATCAAAATGGACTCCCTCGCAGAGACAATGTGAACCAGTGCCTGCTAATGACTGAGAGATGTCACACATGGAATGTTCTGAGCAATGGGAGGACATGTGCCAAACTCCCGAGAGCTGCTCCACCTAGGCCTAAAACCAACAAGCCATGCAACCGAGGCCTGCGCAGATCCATCTCAACTACCTAAACAAACTGCAGATGTTCTGGCAGAGGCTCGAGTGGTGACATGCACCTATACAAAGTCACACATGCGGTGTAGACATGAGAAACGTCGGCTTCACATGTTCTCTGAAGAAATGTTGAAGTTGGCTGCAGTCTTTTTCAATGGTTGGAGAGTTTTCACAATAACATATAATTTAAAATGATACTTCCTGATGAGTCTTTACTGAAGTGATTGTCTGAAACTCATCATTTTAAAGCTATAAACAAACATTATTTCTGTAAAGTTAATAGAATGTTTGTTCAAAATGATCTAGTCCTTAATAAGAACATTTGTTTCAGAACTTTTAGAGAACATTCAAAATATACTTCCTAAAACAGATGAACATGTTAAACGTTTAGAGAACATTTACACTGAATGTTATCAAATCCTTTTTAGAACATATTTTTGCAAGTCAAGATAATAATAAACACCATGCAGAAACACATTCATCTTGTCCGCATTGACTTAATAATACTTGGTGAAGCCCAATGCATGTGTCAGAAATAAATACTTAAATAAAACGATTTTACTTTGGCGCCATTGGCAGCTAGATTTGTTTTGGACAAAGGCTTCATAAAATAGCATCACAATTAGAATGAGGCATCTCAACGGAACATACACTCCCTAAGGTCTTATGTAATGCATATTAATCACTGTTAAATTAGTGGCACAGAAGACAATTACGGCACTAAAAGACCACCAGGTTTGTTAAACCTTTGAAGAAAGTTTTCATCCTATTTTTTTTTTTTCTTACACAAAACCCAAAGCCTAATTTGCTATCATCAGGTCTCTTTGTTAACCCAGGACTGGTATTTGGGAATAATCCTCCACTCATACACAGAATATCGTCCCAACAGGCATGGACAAGATCACCTTCCAGGCTTTTTAAGAGACAAGCCTTTGTGAGTTATGCCATGTTCAAGACTGAATACGTTCTTTCTTGAGAAACTGAGAGATAAGTTGGACAGGACATAACTTGGGCGCTTTGTATTTGTCAGCAACAGATGGCTTCTCTAAATTCGTTCATTAATAGTCATATCATTGTCTCAGCCTGCCACTTTAGAAATGTCCGCAGCAATATTTACGATAATTACTTGACCTTGTCAAGTATCTCTATGTAAATCACCATTTCAAAATAAACAACTGCTTGAGTCAGTTTCTAGATTGGAAAGAGTACAAAACAGTTTTACAAAACAATGTGTTTGCCTGACGAAGGTCTTTGACCAAAACGTTGCAATTTTTTTTCATTTGTGAATAAAGAGAGATTAACAATGAGCAGATCTTCTTTCTATTTTTAGAATACAAAACAAAACACAATTCCTCTTCTAAATATGGATAAAAATAACATTTCAACAATGCTTATGTACAGGTATATGAACAAAGAGTGTGTAGAAACAAGCCCTATCTCACGGCAATTCGTACATATTTTATGAGGTGGCTAACTCGTACAAACTCAATCTAAATACAATTTTTTCTAAATTTTGTGTATTTTACGAATTCGTATGAATTTTTACGAATGACCTTCACCTAACTCCGCCCCTAAACCTACCCATCATTAGGTTTTAGACAAATCATACAAATTCGTATGAATTAACACGAATTTGCCACCTGGTCGTGAGACGGTGTTGATAGAAATCCAATACACTTTATTAAAGATACAAATGTGCTGTGTAAAATAATGTGTAAAACCAAACTCCAACATTTTAAGCTTGCTCTGTATAGAATTATGAACCTATTCTTTTTAGTTTAAATTTCTGTATTTATGAAGGCACTAATTAAATTGTACTTAAACCATGTGCAGCCTTTTCCCTTCATTTATAAAACTATTACTAATGATGGTCAAACAATATTGTCTTTAAATGTTTACCATCATTTTTAAATGAAACATTAGGACTTGGCTTTGAAATACACTTCGAAATAGTCTGCTACCAGTGAGTTGCTACCAAGAGAACTTTTCATGAAATGTTCCATGAATGATATGCCCTTGATCTATGCGATCACCCTTGTGTAATATCTCAACCCTGACAGCCAGTCAAGGATACAAACAATATGGCAAATAGCAAGTTGCAAATGGTCATTGATTGTTTAGATGTTCTTGCTGACAGCATGCCGTTGGAGGTCACATTTGTTTACTCCCCAAATTTTAGAAAATGTTGAAAATGCATTAAAGAGCGTTGATCCATTGATGAGGTGTTCCATGTTCAGACAGTGACACTGGACAAATCTTTATTGTGAGGTCTGTGAAGTCAAAAACAATGCTTTTAATTGTTGCCAATTTCATATTTTACTGTGTGAAATATTTGAATCCTCTCTTTGACCTCTCTTTTGCTGCGCCACACAAAAAAATCTTTTGTTTATTTTTTCTTCTAAAATGACTCAAACAAAAATAAATCCATAAATTCTTAAATGACAACAGGAATGCTGTGTTTTTGTATATGAAACACATTAGGACAAATGCTTGTCACTTGCAACAATGCAGCAAAATAGATGGAAATAATTACGGGGAAGAGGACAAAAAGGAGGAGCCTCGAGCCGCACACAGAATGCCACGCTGAAACTAAAAATGAATCCATTTACTTCAGGCTGTTTACTTTGTACTTTTGGCTGGCGAGGAAGACAGAGAAAGAGGCAGTTCAGAGGCCACTCTTTTTCCCCTTTTTCTTCAAGAGCTTTAAAAATGGGCCTAGCAAATGCCCTGGCAGCGCCGAGAAGAAGCAGAAAGAAAGAAAAGCACAGTAACATCTGCAGACGCTTCCAGACAGACAGTTGGGATGTGAATAACTCAACTCTCAGCCTGCCCTGACCTCTGGAGAACAAAGGGGGGATGCCTAGCAGAGGAGCGAGGAGCCCCCGGAGCGGGACTGGTGAGCGGGATTTATTGTCCCCAGTCCGGGTGAAAGCGGTGCCATCGGGGCACCCAGCACCACATACCACCGCGACTGTCATAGCTGCTGTGCAAAGATGCACAATCCCAGAAGAGCGTCGCAGGAGCGAAGAATAAACTCCTAAAATGCGCCGTTGCGCAATTAAGCTTTACGTGAATGCAAAGTACAGGAATGACTACTGCCGTAAAACAAGCTCCAAAACATTTAGAATCAATCTTTCCTTTAAGTAACACTCCTAATAGTCAATACGTATTTTTCTCCCTAAATCAAAGAATAAAAGGACAATTCTCTCGACTAGGTATCAAAGGGAGACATAACAAAGCAACTGTGTACTTCAAGACTTAAATCTTACAAGTCTCTAATCCTTCTGTAGTCCGCGCGGGACCTTTGGTCTCCATGGAAACCCCAGAGCATTCAAGCAAGTGATTGCCTCCAATGAATTTCAGATAAGAAGAAATGGAAGAGAATTGATGTGATTTTAATGCAGAAGAGTGCAGCAGAGGGGAGGTCCACTCGGTTCATATTTGAATAAAGCAAACAGAGAAGACAAAAGGCTGACAGCCGTAAATGACATTGTCAGTACAAAAATTATCAGCCAGTTTACAATCTGTTTGCTCATGTAGAACAAACAGAATGTGTGTGGCATCCCCTGGCTTTGTGAATGGCAGGGCCGCCGGCAGCCAGCGAGAGAGAGAGAGAGAGAGAGAGAGAGAGAGAGAAAAGCAGATCTCCTCTCCCCCAGCCAGAACTGCTACCATTAGATAGCAATTTGACAGACACGTGGAAAAAGCCATGGTTTGGACTGCAAACAAGACTTTGGGAATAATCATACATTTATCTTCGACAAACTGGGAGAAATAAGGCGGGCCGGAGTCGGCCGACTTACATAGGGGGAAATCGCAGATCTAAAGGGAGGCACATTCCAAACAACTGACCCTCAGTTCCCTAGCAAAGGCCCACACCACAGTTCTTTTTATCCCCTATGTCTGTCTAAAGCAAGTGATAGAGAACAGGGGGATGCTCCTTAAACACAGACTTTGAAACCCACCCCCTCCCTTTTGTGCCATTTTGTCGCTACTTTTGTTTTGAACTTGTTAACTTCTCGCCGGCCGTACCAGCCGCAACAGCTGTCCAGCTCGCCGGGACCCTCGAGGCATCAGTATTCAAAATGAGCGGCGGCCACAGAGAAACTTCTACAATATATCCAGAAATGTTAACAGTCTGGAAAGAAGGCACTGTCAAAATATACTTCAGTGGAACTAAAAAAAAATGTACACCATATTACTGGACAATTAAGTATCCAATTTTTTCCATATGCAGTTCGTAGCATACATAATAGTTGCACAGTACATTAATTTAAATCAATATATAGGTAGGCCTACTGCACAGAAAACCTCAGCTGTTTTTTTTTTTTTCAAGTAAAATGTAACAGTGTTAACTCCTAGTTCTCAAATATATAATTGTAAAATGTTACAATAACATCACCCATCTCTTTATATAAAGTTGGATATACAAACTTTTGGACATTCAAATTGTTTTAGGATAAATACAGTTTACACAGGGAAATACGTACTTTTTTAGAAAATCTGATTCCTATTGAAAAATTTATTTGAAACACATTTACTTTCATGCCAAGTATACTACAAATACATTTGCATAGTTATGTAATTAATACATATACCCTGCAATTGTACTTGTATTGTTAGTATACTAAACTTGTGTACTTAAAGTTTGCTAATTTTGTACTTAATTGTGAGGATGTATAGTGCTGAATCCAGTTGAAGATTTACGCCTATATTTGATTGTGCTAAAATGTACATTTTAAATATATTGTATTTAAAAACTGATATTATTCAAAGATCATAAAATCCTCATCAAAAGTGACATTAAAACACATTTTGGTTTAATATGTGGGTTAATATTAAGAAATGTGCATTAAGCACAAGTAGTATTCCAACTTATAATTATAATTTTAATATCAGTAACTTTTGCGCGATGTGTCAGTAAATAAGTGCATTTTTTTATATAATCTTGTATGTATGATACTGAACTTTTCTCACATGCATGCAGTAAACTCATGTGAAGTTATATGTTTTATTTTTTACAAAATATATTATAGCCCAGCCCTATATACAGTACATTTTTAGTTTGTGCATACATTAACTGCATGCAAACAGTTTACTCAATACTATATACTATAATATCAATACTATATGTCAAAACTGCTTGATGGCTTGTATTGTCACAAAATGTAATCTACATTATTGTACTTCTCTAATCTTTTAAGTGTGACTTTAAAGCATGAAGATCATAAGAAATTATAAACATCAACATTACAGTTTTTGGCAAATCTTTATGTGCACTGTGAAAAGTGCTGTGTAAAAAAAACATTACAAATTTGACTTGGTTTATGTTTTACCACTTTGAACAAAATTAGCTTGAAAACTTTAGTTGAAAGCTTTTATTTGTCTACAATCACCACAATTAGTAACATTTCCCCAAACGATAAGGAAACATAATTTGCACTAAAACGTATCACGCTTATGGCATTAATATATCTTTCCACATGTGCACGCTGGATGTGTCGAAATTTGAATTTGATCACAGAGAGAGACATAATCAACTGCAAATCAATACAACAAAACCTTTCAAGATAACTATGTGTGTGTGTGTGTGTGTGTGTGAGGGTGAGAGAGAGAGTCTTCATTGATATTCATCCCTACATTCCCAGCGAGCGAGAGTGGCGAATCCCTGCACAGGCTGTGGAGCTGCCGTTCCCTCTTATTAAAAAGTTGTTTGATTAGCGGGGCCCAGAATGGCACCATGGAAAGGTCTGCTAGCAGTAGATAAAAGACGAATGATAAATAGGCAAAAAAGGCAGGCGATCACCAGTCTGCCACTAGAGCATCAAAACACAGCCAATTCTCTGCAAAGTTGATCCAATTATTGTCAGCTGGTGGGCGATAGCTCGGACGCTTTTCTCCATTCATTCCAATCTAAATTGCTCTTCCCCTTTTCCTGATACAGAAATCGCTCGTAAAGGGGCGGCCATCATTAAAGTTGTTTGAATTGGAGCCCTATAGTGTTTGGTTAAGAGGGCAAATGCAAATTTGATGAAAGAATAAGGCTAAATTTACATATCTGCCTCAGCTCACATGGGGAGGGTAAACATTCTGTTTATCTCGAGTGTCATTTTATGATTTCAGTAGAATATAAAACTGACCTTGGCCTCGACCACTGCAAAAGACATCAGCGAAATATACTGTTGTCCAAATACAATTTGTTGAAGAGGAAATTGTCAACAGATCCTCAATAACTCAGCAAACACAAGACCAATTTGTTGGTATGGAAATACACCAGAACCAGACAGACCAATCTTGCTCTTATGAGTTCATTCTATTTGTATATTAATAATAATAATAATAATAATAATTTTACATTAATATAATTTTACCAAATTACATTTATATTGTAATTTATATTATATACATTTATATTTAAATGGTAAGTGACCACATGATATACGTAACACACATATCAATTTTAACAGACAAAAATACTGTACGCAAAGTAAAAATTTGGGATTGAAAAAGAAGGGATTGATGATAATAATAATAATTCTACAACAATATTATATTACAAAATTAAGATTTGTATTGTGCTTCTTAACCTTTTTTTTTTGGGCAGTGATTTTAACTTTAAAAAACTGTGAAAATTAAATGGTAAAAAATGGTAAAAAAAAAACCTGTAAAATTTACTGGGAAAAACCCTGCACTGCATTCCAAGTTTTGGTTGAATTTGATGTTTTTCCTTTGAAATAACTATGTTTCTTCTTATCAGTTATGTTTATTAGGGTTTTATGTTACATGTAATGTTGTTAAATTAATGTTTATTGCATATTTCAGTCTCACCACGATGGTGTTTAGTGCTTGTGTGAATGACACTGAGCACCTTCTATATACAGTATGTTCATAATTAAAAGCTGTTTGTGATGGGCTTTGGTTCATCATGTCACTTTCTCATTAACAACTGCCATTTAGTGGTTATCCATCACAGTCTCATGACCAATTCGTACGTATTCGTATGAGGTGGAAAATTCATACAAATTCATACGACTTCACTCGTACAATTTTGTACGATTTGTCTAAACCCCAGTGACGGGTAGGTTTAGGGGAAACTCGTAAAATATGTACAATTCAGGAAAAATTTAGGTCGTACGAATTTGTACGAATTAGCCACCTTAAAAATATGTACGAATTGCCGTGAGACTGGGCTGGGTTTTCAGTGTATTTCAACGGTACAAAAAAGATTTCAGTACTTTAATAGGTTGGTACATTAACATATCAGTTAATGAAATTACGGTATTTAACTGCAAATTTAACTTAAAACTGTAAAACCTAAAATGTTGCTACCATATTTTTTATGGTTGAATTCTGGCAACCAAAACTTTTTTACCATAAATTTTACTTTTTTTTTTTTTTTTTACAGTGTATAAACACATGGATTTTAATAGACAAAAATATTTAATGGGAAAAAAAATACTTAACAGGAAAGGTAAAGTATAAATCAGATCAAACAGAGATTACAGGCCATCTCTTATAAATCATTTTTCAAATTGGCAGTAACTACACTGTAATTACTGCTCCTATCCAAACACTATACTAACCACTGTTATAACAAAGCATAACTTTGTAGATCACTTCTTGCGTAGAAAAGGATATGATTTCTGATCATTATTTGTTGATTTCTTATTGTTTTCCAAAATGTAATGAATGTAATAAGACATGGTAAGGAATTGTGTTTAATAAATATTTTTTTCACGTATTTTTTTAACACATAACTGAATGACAATAACCACTCCAAATCAATTTGAAACATGTTTGCTCTTTGATCAGCATCTTCAAATCAAGACATCCAAGAGAAGCCTGAGGACAAACATCTTCCTAATGACTTGTACAAGTAGGCATACAGTTTATTCCAAATAGCGGATGAGTGAATGACTTTCACATGACTAAACAGGTCTTGTTGTGTTTTCACTTTATGCTCCAGAGTGAACTTCAAAGTAATGTTGCTCCAGTTCTTCAACCTCAGAATAGACACAATGAGTGCAGGTGCAGTTCCATTATGAATCATATTCATACTGACAGGGCGGTATGAGGTAACAGGTAAAAGGTTCTATCACATTTACCTTCATTTGTCTGGAGAAATCTGACAAAAGCAGTTTCTAACAAAGCACAAAAACAGAAAAAGCTAAACACAACAACTGCTATTGTGCAGGTATATAAAGATAGTAATGCACCCTTGCTACAATTCATCAAAAGTGAAGTAAAACGCTGCTATAAGAGTCTATGTTTAGAATATGTTTAGAACAGAAGTGTCATGCCTACTTAAATAAGGGCTGCTTCAGATTTCTGAGCCAAGTGGATCTGTTTAAATGAAACTCCCCAAAACAAACAAATAACTATAGAATCAAAATCAGAAATCTTCATCAAACTCATCTACCCCTCATTACACTAAAAACGTACATGATTTTTTTCACTAAGGAAGTAAATGTAGAAGTTGATCTGTCCATACCACGAAAATGATTTGTGATCATCAGTGGTCAATTTCTGTTGAAGTTGTTTTGCTTTTTCAGTTTTGCTTTCTTCAAAACAAAACAACAGCAAAAAATAAACATAAAATAATAATAATTAAAAAAAAAAAATAAATAAAAAAAAAAATAATAATAATAATAATAATATATATATATATATATATATATATATACACACACACACACACTAATAAATACACTAATTAAATTTATAAATAACAATTAAGTAGGCTAGTAAAAAGGTAAAAGGTAAAGGTTCTTTTCTCCCAATTGGTCATGTTAGGGTCATGTTTTGCTCAAATAGTATATAATGCATAAAGGTGGATAATTTCCTTTTTACAACAGTGTCCACATCTTCACTGTTGGTTTTGCAACTCCATTAATGATAACACTCTTACATGAGTGCTACAGTATGCAACCCAAATCACATACATGATGACATATTTAAGTGGAGAGCTGTCATGTACGTCTGGCCAAAAAAAAAAAAAATCACAAGAACATGACAGAGGACAGAGGGTAAAAAGTTCATTGTGCAATTCAAAGCCACGGACCACCCCTGAAAGAGCATGAGCTGTCACTCTGCTTTAATCAATCACGCAAGTAAAGACTTTTCATTAGCCTTGTTTTCATTTACCGTGTGAGTCATTTGCAGGTCATGACATTCTTCACAATATTAGTAATACCTTCCAATGATCCTGACAGTGGCAAATGTGTCATCCTTTTATGTCAGTTTCTTTTGTCAGGCAACTCTGACTACAATATGCAATTTTAGCATCATCTTTCTATCTGTCTCATGTTCGTCAGAAGGCTATTCTTTGCTTGTGGAATCCATTCCGCTGTTCAGCATGTGCCCTTGTGTTGGATAGAAATTTTAGAAAGATTAGAAACTTAACTTTCCTTCCAAATTACCATCTGGTCGTAATATCCTTTAAGTAACACAATTCAGCACACAATTGGGCACAGGGATTCTGGTGGGGCTTTCTAAGCCACCTGCTACACCCTATCACAGATTCACATCCCATAATTGAACCTAATGACATGACCAAATTCTCTATCCCATCAGTCAAGCTTTACAACAATCTTGTAAAATAAACAAATATTTCAATGCACAAAAAAAAAAAAAAAAAAGATATATGATTGTTTAACCACAAGAAATGCCTACTTCACTGATGTAACATATATTTTGTAGATACAGTATAGTGATGACATGATACAGAAATTGCTGCACTGGTTGCAAAAATGTCATATACAGTGCCCTCCACTAATATTGGCACCCTTGGTAAATCTGAGCAAAGGTGGCTGTGAAAATAAATCTGCAT
>JAUMHE010000069.1:19325369-19339503 GCA_032359235.1 Enteromius mattozi | reverse complement strand
AAACTTTTCCAGGCCTGGAAATTGCTATTTTAAAATTCCATGACTTTTCCAGGTTTTTCATGACCGTACGAACCCTGTCCTGTTTATGTATTTTTTATTTTTATTTTTTATTATTCATATGTTCGTTAACATAAGTTTTAAATTCAGTCCGGGTTATTGACTCACTTCTGGCCACTAGAGGTCCCCACTGCCTTTTTGTTGGCTTTCAGTCTCTGTCATTATGTCTAATATTTGTCACCTGTGCCCTGTTTCTTCTTGGTGTTTTCCATGCCATGACCAACCCTGTGTCCCAATGTTCATACTATCCACCCTAAACAGTATGTGAAATTAGAATAAGTACGTTCCAAAGCATAGTATGTTGAAAAGAGTATGGCAAAAGTCCCCAGATGATCTACTATTTCAGGTCGATTTTTGATGTGTGGATCTGTGCATATTCTAATGGCTAAAATTGCCCACAATCCATTGTGCTTTGGATTCAAAGGATTCGGTCCAGAACTACAAACACGAATTAAACGCGTTAGAAAAACAACAAATGTGGCGGTTAGGTTGAGAGGTTTACAAAAAGGGGTTTGAGTGATTAATAATCAACATTTAACCTGGTAGAAAATGTGTGTATATATAATCTTGTTATCTATATTATATATCATCTGCAACAGCATTGTGAACTTTTATAAACATTGTTAACTTCTAAATGCTGTGTTTTTACTATGTTTCTGGATCTGGGATTATTTCAGTTGTGTTGCTGTCTATGGAGGGTCAGATAGCTCTCTGATTTCATCAAAAAAATCTTAATTTGTGTTCTGAAGATGAACGAAGGTCTTAAGGGTTTGGAACGACATGAGGGTGAGTAATTAATGACAGAATTTTCATTTTTGGGTGAACTAACCCTTTAACAGTAAAGCTGTGGCTTTAATACCTTTAAGAACAATGATGTTACCAGCTCCTTAATGTAAATCTTAAGCGATTAAGCTATTTTTTGTTGATAACATTGTGGGGCAGTGTTAAATTTGTGTTGATGAAACACACACAATCAGTGTGAGTGAAGAGCATTCGCTTAGAACTCTTCTATTTTTTTTTTTACTTAAACAGAGAGTGTTAATTTGTGCAATGTTAACGTATAGCAGTAAATAATGTAAAAAATGATTTTTTGAAAAATTTGTTAGGATGAGTACATTACAATATATATTTATTAGAACAACTACATTATTTTTTATGGGCTTAAACACAAGATGCAAGCAATCAGAATATTGTTCATAATGCATATAGGTCATAATGCATGTATGATACAGAGGCCACGATATGATATGTATCATGATACATTATGACTGCATTATGACCTCTGCATTATGAAGGGCCTCCATAACTGTACCACAGTACAGTAGCCTATAGGTAATGGCATACGTTTCATGTTTACATTGTGAAGTGGGCACTCCCCACCAGGAACAATATTCTGATTGTTTGCATCTTGTGTTTAAGCCCATAAATAAATATCGTATCGTGGCCTCTGTATCATGATACGTATTGTATTGTGACTTTGCTGGTGATACACAGCCCTAGTCCTATCCACACATTTCTGACAGAAACACTGAGCCCAGCAGATTTATCCCATGCCCAGGACCTTCATGTCAGTTGCTCGTCAGAGGGCTGCTTTAGCCCAACATGAGACCTCAATGGCCAATCCCAACAGCCTGCTCTCTAGCGTCCTTACAATCCTCAGAGAGATCCTGCCACAACTCCAGCACAAGGAGCTTAGCCAGTAGCTCCAAATTCAACTCCCTTATCTGAACTTCAGCTACCTCCCATTGTGCCCTATAGAGCCTGCAACGACTTCCAGACACAGTATTCTCTCACAGGATGAACTTGTGTCCAGAGACCCTGTTGGTACTCTTGAGTCTCTCTTTGAGGTGATGATATGCTTGAACAAGAGATTGGGCTCATACGTCTTCCATTCCCATGCCTGTATTCCTCACAGCTCAAACTTCCCAAGAAACCCCAGAGCCCACGCAGCTGGTAGGTATGAGACTAACACCTGCTGAATGTGAATATGTCGTATTAAAGAGCGACACTTCCTTTACTGTGGCCACACTGGACATTTCAAAGTCTCCTGTCCTGAGATTCCGATAAAAACTCCATCCAGTGTGGTCAGGGGAAGTCTGTGATTGGAATTTCCAAAATCTCTTTCCTAGCTGACACTGGTCTGCTTCTTTAGGTCACACTCTCCTGGGGTAATGAAATACATTCTCTGCAGGCTTCGGTGGATTCTATGTGCAGTTGAAAATTTTATAGACTGTTCCTTAGCCAAGAAGCTAAGTCTTCCCTCTGATTCTCTTCCATCTCACCAGTTAATGACATATGATGTTTTGTAGTAATGTTGTCTTTGGTCGTCTGGTCTGTGTGCGTAGGAGGTGTGGCTTTTGATGGCAATTGGCAGTGAGGGTGGGGGGTACATTTTCTGTGCTATCAGGCTAAAGTTAGCATTTTCTCCTACTGCACGTTTAAAGAGATTTTCAAAATAAAATTGTGACTCACTGACTGGAACACAAACTGTAACAAACTGTTTTCAGTCATCTAAAAAAATTATAATTTTTGCAAGCAAAATTAAGCATGATGGCCAACACCTAATTCTTCATTTCTAAACATAACTATGAATGGGTGCCTAAGCACCATTTTACAAAAATGCACGATAAATTCAAACTCAAAACCTGATGCGATTAAGGACTAACTCGACACAAAACTCAAAGTCAGTTATGATTAACATGTTCTTACATGGCGGAGAGTGCATTTTAAAAAGATTTGTTAACCCAACATAATGAATGAACAGAAATGAAGATATAACTGCAGTTAATCTTTGTTCAGCCATCAGTCATTATCAGCATCTGATAAATGAGAGCTCACATGCCCCTTTGTGGACATGCAAGTACACTTTGGCCCCAATTCTATTTTATACTCCTACCCCTCCGCCTACCCCACAAGGTGTAGGGGTGAAAATATTCCCCTAAGAATTGGGACACCACTACTATAACGTCACACATCATCATAAATCGTCTAGCTTCTACAAGACACACACCTGCTGATATAAATTAGAGCCTTACCGTTCTATATCGCTTTTTATATGAATGCACTGCTTACTCACAAGACACACACATTGGAGATCACGCAGCTCTCACATTCAGGTACAAAGAAACTCGTCAAAATGCTGCCCCACAACTTTTATTAATAGCGGTTTAAATACTGAATCGCTACATTGCATTTTCCAGCAACAAGAGGATAAAATTGCTGTTTTTGCAGTGAACTCACTCATTATAAAGACAGACACTCTCTTTCTCTTGGATTGGCAATACTACAGAAAAGGGTTTAGCGAATGTCTATGGTGGTAATCGCCCAGACCAGACATGAATATATGTTGTGGCACTATCACGCAGTCAGTAATGTTGTTAACACTTTACAACAAGGTGTCATTTGTTAACATTAGTTCATGTATTAACTAACATGAACAAACAATGAACAACACATTTATTACAGTATGTATTTATCTTTGTTAATGTTAGTTAATAAAAATACAATTGTTCATTGTTAGTTAATGTTAGCTCACAGTACATTGACTAATGCTAACAAACACAACTTGTGATTTTAATGATTCATTAGTAAATGCTGAAATTACAGTTAACTAATATTAATAAATGCTGTAGAATATTGTTGAGGAAATTTATACCCCTTCGTTTGAAGTGTGGTACTGAAAAATCTTAGTTTGAAGGGCTATATGGCCTTTACCCTTACCCCTTCCCCTCCAACCAAAAGAGAATCAAGACACCTCTCTGTTTGGCGTGTTCAAATAAAGAGGTAGGGGTGTCTCGATTCTCCCCTCGAAAAGGGCTAACGGGTAGAAATGGGACTGGGCCTTTATCATTCACGTCTTTTTTCCTGATTTCCATGAGACACAACAATCCCAAGATTGAACTACAGTCATATTCTCTTATAAGACTGTCCTTATCAACACTATATGAGGTATAGAGCTATTTCTCTTTCCATATAAATTGAACAATAAACTAATTGGACAGGCTTGCATCATTAACCATAAAACCACATTTTTAGTTTTAACATGAACCAGACCAGCAGAGAGTTACTTTTGTTCTTTATTTTCAGTGGATTCAAGCCTTAAACAACAAGCCGTAAAACAAATTACTTCTAATTCTGATGTCCTGTATATGGTTACCTGTGGGAAGTATTATCTGGCTTCTGAATGTTCTCACAGACTTCCCACAGATTAGGGGAACACATAAAAGCTTGAACATGAGAGAGCTTGAAGAGCTGCATTAAAAAGACAGGTGCTCTGTACTGCTCTTGCATTACAAACAAAGCTTTTGTTATTTCACTATTATCATTATATATTCATTTGTATAGCTAATCAAAAATTCTACGTAAACGTTAAAAGGTAATTCAATAAAAAAAAAATGTAATAGCTGATTTCAAGTTTCTTGCTCTGGACTGTTAATGATAGGCATGCGCAGCGAATCTAATGTCCTTATCTGCTGCTCTCATCTGTATTTGGGATAAATAAATAAATAAATAAAAGAGAGAATGACAACATTACAATCTGAATTAAAGGAAAATAAATGCATATTCACATAAATTAGTTAACTGTGTTTGGGATTAAAAGTAATACAGATTTAGAACCTCTTGCAATGTACACAAAAAAAAAAAAAAAAAAATGTATCACTACAAATTCATTTAAGCTCTGCTTTATAATTTATTAATAAGCATAGTTTATTATTTATCTATTTGTAAATGCAGTACTGCGAAAGCATTTTTAATGTTTAAGATTTATTTAGGCTACTCCAGAAAAAAACACTGTAAAGATTTATATGTACACTATTTGTAACCGAATGTGTGTGTTTATTAAAATATTCACATTATTATAAAAGAGAGACCTTATGTCATGTTTATGTCGTTATTGTGGAAGGCTGCTAGCATACGTACCTGAGGAGGTGGATGATGATGAGTAGCAAGGCTGTGGAAAACTTAGCATTTCTCTATCTGCACAAAATACACGTTTAAATATGTTTTGACAGATTGCTTGTGTTTCCGCTCTTACAAGCAAAAAATCTTGTTACACTTGTTGCAAGGAGCATTGTCTGCATCCAATTGGCTGAAATGTAACCATACTTTAGATCGTTTGGTTCTCTTCGCCATCGTCACTCTATTAAGCGCGAGAGCTGTCGTGTTGTGTTTGAGCGAGCTCTGTGTAATGCGGAACGTCCAACATCCAAATGATCTGAGGGCGCGCACGCATCCGGTACGTGACGTATGTGCGCACTCTGGCGTAGTCTGCGCAAGCGCCGAAAAGCGCCGGAAGTGATCTCTTGCGCGTTTTTTATGTCACTCATTGTTTACACAGAGATGTCGGAAGTGTTACTGTCAGTTACCTTTCACTGTGAACATCTAAACATATTTAGACATATACAGATCATACAGGACATCACAAGCCATTGAAATGAATGGGTTTCATAGCGCAGCACATCCCGCGCCCTGTGTGAAAGGGCCTTAAAAACACATCGTGTGTGTGTGACAGAGAGAGACAGGGTCACTCATGTCACAGTGGAGTCAATCGCGGCTTGTGTACTGCAAATACATAGGAGCGCTGTGCCTGTCACGTGACTCTGTTTCTCTTTCGGGCTTGAACTGATAGTAAAACTACTAGGACATCATTAACTGTCTTTACATTTATTTTTAAAGCTGAACTCGCGAATTAGAAAAGGGATGTTACATTTCTGCCGCGTGCTTGTGGTATCCGTCCAATCACAGTGCACTGTTTCGGCTGGCCAATCAGAGCAGACTGTGCTTGTTGGAAGGAGAGCCTTCATTGAAAACAATGCATTTGAAAGAGGCAAGGCATAGAGGAGCTAAAATAATGTACAGTATTTGGAAAATAATGTGGTTTTTGAGCATTACAGCATGCCAGCATATTCTGTTACACCAAATACACCGAATAATGATCTTTAAAATAGTATCATATGAGCCCTTTAAAAGTACCTCTGGATCTTCATGATCTTCTCCTTCGACATACACAAATGTTTCAGCATTATTAACTGCTTCAGGACCGACTAGGTTTAACAGAGTGTAACCTAGTACTTTCTTTGATTTATCTGACAGGCTCGCATAGCAGTAGATGTGCCATTCATTTCATTCATCCTCCAGTTATCAGTGATGTTGTCATCAAAAACCAACAGGTCTATCCGGCAAAGCCATTTTATCCCACTTCTGACAACATGTAAACTTTTGTTTGACAGACACACAAACAAGCTTGAGCTTTTCATCAAACCTTGGGGCATGGCATCTGTAGTAGTCTGAGCCAGAGGGTGTTTAGCCAGTGCAGAAAAAGAGTCCCTTATGGAAATAAGTCAAGTCAAAACACATAGTTGTAAAACCATGGCAATGGGGTAAAAAACAATGCCATTGGCAGCATTTTTACAAGATGAAGGAATTTGATAGAATGTTTGAGTTTCAGTATATGATAGGTAAGACATAGAACATCACCACAGGTGAGTCATACTTTAAGTTTTAAGGGTCATCGGTTCCTAAATCCACTTTTACATGTTGTTTAAACTGAAATGTGTCTTGATAGTGTCTGTACACAAAAATGGGTTGCTGTGGACAGAGCAGTTTTTGACAAGGTGAAAGAGTGTTGTTTTACACTACCATTGAGAATTTTTAACCAAAGGATGTTATTCAAGTGGACAATTAATTATGTACATTTTTCTGTGTATAAGAGGGAAAAAATGAATCTCTTTCAATGGATTCTGCTTTGTTTATCATCAGTTATGCAGTTATTAAACTAAATTGACAAAATACAATATTAGTTGATTATTTTACGTTAATGACATACAAATTTTAATAACAATGGTAACAGTCATCTTACTCCAGAAGTGGCCTCCTTGAATAATTTTGTAATCTGTGCTATGGCAACTAAATATTATATATATATATATATATATATATATATATATATATATAGTGTTTTCTTATTTTTACCCCAAAGAGTATATCTCTGTAACACAAATTAAGTTTATTATTATATAAGTTATTATAGACCCACTTTAATTGACATGTGAATTACAGATGTGTACTCTGGAAAGGTGTTTGGTGAGGACAGCTGGTGTAGTGAGGCACTATTTCCTTAGCTCTTGTATTTATTTTCAATTCAGGATTTATAAGCTGCCATCTGCTGTTGGTTGTGCTCACGCTGATTATTTACCCAGAGAAAATATAGCAGTGAAAAATTCATGTGTGCGTGCACTGAGCTCTGTCCGTCTGACCCCATGGTTACTGGCAGAATGAGAAAAGCAGGGTCGTGGTGCTGTGAGATGAGGTCAGCGTTTGAGGCAATGCAGAGAGGGTTCTGATCTCGACTTGTGACATTACCTCTCCACCTCTATTAGCCCTCTTAACAGAACCGATATGAGTCAGGATATCCAGGAGATGGTCTAATGCATTTATTTTGTGCCTGGATTGGAAAGAAAAAAAAACCTAACAAATATATGGTTTGTCCAGCAGATGGCAGTACAACATATGTATTTTATAACTATATACTGTAAACTGTGTGTCAAAAAATGTGACTGTTCATAAGTTTGTTATTTCCCAGTGACCTTAATGCTGTTATGTGTTTCACTAACTCAAATTGCACTATACTGTATTTATTTATTTACTTACTTAATCCCCTAAGAATACAATTGTTTAGTTTTAAGACATTACTGTTGTGATCAGTAACTAATTGGTAATTCTTTATCAATTGGTCATAGTTCACAAGTAGTTCAGAATGAGGATATTTTTATTTAATAATTATCAAGTATCTAATAAGGAACTACCTTTGTCCTAAATTTGCTATTACTTACTGCTTAGTTAATCTTACTTCTCTGTTAGTTAATAGTATTAAGTTAAGTGTTAATGTAGAACTACCTATTACTTCCTGCATAGTTACTTGTTAACAACGGCCCATTATTCTAAAGTGTTACCGGTGTTTTTTATTGTATTTTTGGTTACATAAATGCAGGCTTGGTGAGCATAAGAGATGTCTTTCAAAAGCAGTAGTGTACATCTGCACATAACTTCACAGTGTTTTCTTACGTGACTCATTGTGTTTTAGAGAATGGAGGATCCATCTCCAGTCCCCAGAAATCTGTGGTTAGCAATAACTGTAAAGTTCATGTGGAAAGAAGGTGTCCAAACAGCTGGTGAAAAAGATCCCTTTGCATCTAGCAGGGAGTCCATACTGCCCTGCCAACAGATTAAGTGGTCACTAAAGCCATAAAATGACATTTTTGTGTTTAGTATGAAAGCATAATTTCCATATCCGTAAGCTCTCTGTGAACCACTTGTCTAAATATTCATAAATCATCACTGAATTCCTGCTTTTATTTGAGAAGTATGAACTTGAAGAAAAATATTAGGTAGACATGGATGATCTTCACACAAAAGAAACAAGATAATGTATTGCATATTCAGTATTAACTGAATATTCTTGTCTGATGTTGATGATGAAAAACACAGAGATTTTTAATTTAAATAAAGCAAAGTTTGCACCATGATTTTTTTTTTCTAGACATTTTGTGTATCATTAACAATGCTCATGAAAACTAAAATATATGTTAACAACTTACGCAAACATAAAAATGACATTGTACATCCATAACACTGAGCTAACTACAGTTTTACATGAGCAGTTACCAAAAGTAATTCATAGAAACTTTTAGAAGTGTACTTATCACTAGTCCCACAGTGTACTGGACTGTTCCAGAAAGCACTAGAATGTTATAGAATATTGCAGAATGGTACAGAAATGTCTAGAATGTGCTGTCCTTGCTGTAGCAAAATAACTATGAAACCAAAACCTATCTGTATTAAACCAGTGTTTCATAGTTATTGATATGAAACATTAATTAATTAATGTAATTAATTTATCTGACCTAAATGTTTACCGAAATATTGATGCTGCGTGAACAACATTCTGCAAATATTTAAACCTGAAAGTGTTTAAGTTCCTGTCTCTCAAAGGAAAGAGTTGACTCTGAATAAATGAAATGAGTCCATTTTAAAACGAATTTTATGTAGACATCAACATGAAATGTTAGCATGTTGCCCACCCACTTGTTGCCCGCAGACCAAGGAAAACGTGATTTTCTGCGTTACACAAATTCATTCTTTGCCACTAGGTTCCGATTTTGGAGCATTAAAAGCCCATAAACACTGCTTTAATTGAAATCAACCAATCAGGAGGAGTTTGGAATAATTAATCGTTGAGTGAATCGTTTTGGAGCTGCTGAACAAATAACGCAAATAAAAATGCATATTGTAAGGCAATGAAAGTGCTTTTTGACTCCCAAAACCAAAATATGAACCTTTCGTAACCCAAAATAGGGACACCTTAAATTGGTTGTGACATTTATTAGCAATTTTTAAAAATGAAAATACCCCCCCTTTTTTTTTCAGAGAATCACCTCTGTGAATGAGGAAGGACTCCATTCCCCATCTCCAACATTAAGAGGAGATCCTCACAGGTTATATTCTCATCTTCAGCTGGGATTGCCATTTCCTCTTGCCTTTGACCTGCACGTCTCATGGCTGAGTCATTCAGGAATCAAGGTGAGGAAGAACAAACACAAAGACCGGGAAAAATGGGAAATCTGTGTTGCAAGTGCTGTTCAGCTGTGCTGAGCTCAAGTGGACTTTGCCAATGACAGAGGTTTGGAAAACTCATCACCTGCAGCTGAACCGGGGCCCCAGTTAAACATGGGTGGTCACCAACAAAACGTCTCCAAATAAATGATAAAATGCGACCAGTATCTGTTGTGAAATGTTGAACAGGGCCCATATGCAGTGGCCTAACTGCCACTTCCCTGTTGAAAGATTAAAATTATGTATGACGCAACAGAGTGCTGTTTGATGATCACCAGGGAAAATAAAGATGAACAGGCGCGTTTGTGTGTGAATATGGTAGGTTGGCTGGACTGGGACCGAATGTGCAGGATATATTTGGAATGAAATAATAAACCCTTCAAAGCCATGGGGGGACTGTATGTCTTCTGCAGAGTGTTTGTTCTTCCTCTCTGTCATTTGCTGACTCAGAGGCTACTGTTTAGAACTAACAAACACAGAAAAAATATAAATTCAGCTGTGTCAGACTCCATTGAAGAAGAAGAAGAAGAAGAAAAAGGACCAGAATAACATGTGTGCTTACTATGTCTAACCAAAGAAAGACCTAAATACAGCTATTTATGTATTTAAAAAACAAAATAATAATAATAATAACATATATTGGACAAAACAGTTCAAGATTACTCTTTTTGAAGAAACAGTGTGCTTAATAATAATAATAATATAAACATGCACAAATGATGGAAAATGCATGCCTTTGTAATGAAACACAAGGAACTAAGCTACATACATAAATTATTTACTTTCCATCAAATAATTATTCAAAATTATTCTTCACTTTGTAAAGATGTACTGGAACACAGTAAGATGCACTCCTAAAACAGTCCACTAGAGGTCAGAAATATCAACAGTAACTTTTGCTTGGTTAAAATTGGCATTTCAATTTCCTTTTCAACAGTTAACAGGCTCATAGGTAAAACAATTAATTCTTAGACATGGCTATTCCCAGCAAAGGTGAAATACATCTGACATAATATAGAATGCTGATAAATTTCTTTCAAATACACTTTAATGCAAAATCTGAAGTTTGCATTCAGTTTATATAATTCTAAAGCCACAAAAATGCTGATAAAATGATACTGAATCATGAGATTAAACTAAAAATGAAAAGCATAGAGTATGAAAAGATCACAGCACATGCAAGTCCTTTCCAGACAGCAGTCCTCTCTGTGCTCTAATTTAGCTGGTTTCGATCAGCATGGATCAGCCCCAAAGGAGTTCTGTAGCCTTTAACTTCTGTCTTTCTGAAATAACAGGCAGCCACATGTCTTTCAGAAACCTTAGTAATGGATTCTCCTGAATCACAGCTGTATGTTTCCAGAGTCTATGAGAAACAGTTGAGATTCTGTCTTTAAAGACAATTTGGATTTATTACAGTGCCACTGCTGAATTTACTGTGTAGTATTTGTAAATTACTTTCACATTGCAGTTGTTGTCAAGTGAAATAATTTAGTGGCTACGAGAACTATAGATATTAGTATTATAAATATTAAGATCCTCTTGAACTTATTGTACATGTTTTAACAAGACATTCATAAATATTTGTGATGGTGGAAGAAATTCTTAATTGTTTTAACTGCATATGAACTTTTACATTCTTTTTATCTTTTTAAATATTAGTTTAATGTTCCTTATGACATATTTAATAGCTTCAATATATTTCATTAGTGTTATTACTATTGTTCTCTCAGTTTTTTAGTATTTATGTATAGTAAAATTCAGTTTATATTGTGAAAAACACAGTTGAAAAACACACTCTGTGACACATTTACACACATGCACACATTTACTGTTTAGAGACAAATGTACATATCTTATTTTTGGAGCCATAGCAAAGTCTTAAGGCCAATATAAGGCTTTCCTCCAACATTATACTGCTTGGCCCCCAATCAAACCGGCTTTATAATATTTAAAGATTCTCCAGAGCCCACAAAGTCAAAAGAGCAATGGAGGGAAAATCACGAGTATCCGCCAACCACACACACACACACACACACTCTCTCTTTCTAACTGAGCACATCCTGCTAAACTGCAGTAAATCTTCAGGAGAGAGAAGTCCATGTGGAAGATACAATCATCTAAGACCAATAAAAGAATCTCTGTAAATTCAGCAATTACATATCAGCACATCAGAGCTGTCTTTGCTATTAGTTCACTGTCATCATATACATATATATATATATATATATATATATATGTGTGTTTGTGTGTGTCACCCTGGAGCAAAATTATGAATTTTTATTTTATCATTAGGATATTGTTACAGTGTCTTGTGCAGGATGGAGAAAGCAGGAGTCATTGAGTGTCAAAAATAAAGTCTTTTAATAAACCAACTCAGGAACATAACGCAGAGAGTAACATTTAACATGGGGTAACGTTTAAGGACTGACGACGGAGACTCAGAGACACAGACATTAAATATACAATCAAACGTGGGCAGAGTCACTGACTGCCTGGTGGATCGGGAGCCACAGGGGTCCATGTCCAAGCCCCCATTCCACCCACCCCTACCACGGCCATGGCTATACTACGCCCCCCAAAAATTTTCTTGGAGAGGTTTCCAGTCCGTAAGAGCCATGGCTCGTGTGGATGCTCAGGGAAAGAGAAGTCTTGAGGGCCATCAGGAGGAGCAGGCTCTTGTAGCGTGGGCTCTGGAGGGCGCTCTTGCAGCGTGAGATCAGTGGGGTGCTCTTGCAGCGCAAAATCAGGGGGAATGGCCAGGACCAGTAAAGACTCTGGGGTGAGGCAAGGAGCCTTGAACTGCGGGGGAATGGCCAGGTCCATAATGCTCCCCTGTGGTGCAGACCCTGGAGGTGCAGTCACTTGCCGTGTCTTGGGAACTGGATTCTCTGATTTAGGCATCGGCACTCCTGGCCGTGACTGCGGACTGGAACCCGCGGGGAACTGGAATGGCTCTCCTGGCCGTGACTTGGGAGCAGGACTCGGAAACGGCGGACTGGAATCTGCGGGGAACTGGAATGGCTCTCCTGGCCATGACTCGGGAGCAGGACTAGGAGACGGCGGACTGGAATCCACAGGGAACTGGATCAGCACTCCTGGCCGTAACTGTGGAACGGAAACCGTGGGGAACTGGACTTGCGATACAGCCTCTGACAGGCGCTCTGGCGGCGCGGGCATCGGGCGGCGCTCAGGTGGCGCTCTTGCAGCGCGGGGAACATCGGATGGCGCCCTTAGAGGAGGCGGAGGAGGAGTTCCTCGGCCCAGTCCATCCTCTGTTTCTTTGTGGTCAGTCGTTCTGTTACAGTGTCTTGTGCAGGATGGAGAAAGCAGGAGTTGTTGAGTATCAAAAATAAAGTCTTTTAATAAACCAACTCAGGAACATCAGGTATAACGCAGAGAGTAACATTTAACATGGGGTAACGTTTAACGACTGACGACGGCGACTCAGAGACACAGACATTAAATACACAATCAAACACGAGGAGAACTGAAAACACCTGTGGAGCACGACTGGGAACAAATTAATCAATAATCACAGTGACGAAACACCAAATAAGGGCAAGACAGGAAGACATGAAAACGAAACCAAAACAGACAGACTACAGACAGACTATGTGACAGATGTTAAGTAAAGATCATGTTCCATGAAATTTTTTTGTAAATTTCCTAACATAACTATATATCAAAAATTTTTGCTCAGTAATATGCATTACTAGCAGCTACATTTGGACAACTTTAAAGGTGATATTCTCAGTATTTTGTTTTTTGTGCTCCCTCAGTTTCCAGATATTCAAATGGCTGTATCTTGGCCAAATATTGTCCTATCATAACAAACCATACATTGATGGAAAGCTTATTATATATTAGTGCTGTCAAAAGCATTGATTAATAAGCATAGATTAAGTCATAATCTCGATTTATTATATCCAAAATAAAAGTTTTTGCTTACATAATATATGTGTGTGTACTGTGTACATTTATTATGTATTTATAAATACACATGCATGTATATATTAAAAAATCTGTTATGTTTATAAATTAAATACATTTCTATATAATATAAATTATATGAATATATGTAAATGTATACATGCAAATACATGGAAATATTTTCTAAATATACACTGTATGTAAGTGTGTATTTATATATATATATATATATATAGTTGATTAAAGTTGATTTAAAAAATTAATAGTAAAGGCTTATTTCTATTTTAAATTAATGTTAATTATGTTAAGTATCTTGTTGTATTTTTGCACCTGTTAGAATAAAATAAACACATAAACATGCACAATAAATAAATAAACAAATATTCCATGAACTGTTGTGGAAATTAAATGAATGTTGAAAATTATTGACTTGATTCGTGGTGGGTGGTGAGTGGTGATGTTACATCCACACCAGGCTCCACCCTCACATCCACGCAGCGATCTCAATCACCGGAGTATTAACTCAACACACCTG
>JAUMHE010000069.1:19303550-19314391 GCA_032359235.1 Enteromius mattozi | reverse complement strand
AAAGTTGCTAAAAATAAAACTACTCCGGTAAAGTACAGATACTTGAAAAATTTACTTAAGTACAGTAACGAAATAAAGCTACTTCGTTACTGTCCGCCACGGAATTATAATAAGCACTCTACTTCATTTTGGAATTACAGTGATTCCTTTCCAGGTAGCCAAAGTTCAATATATAGTATTTCTCTCTCTTTCAGGTCATCACTGAAACTTTGATTTAAACTATGGCTTTGCTCACTGCTGCTATAGATGTAAAGCTTTTCCGTAAGACATTTTGGAATATTTTTACATGCCATTTCCTTCCAGTGAGGCCATTTCCCTGAGCTGCCATAAGTCACCATGCTGTTCTCCAGGCAGTAGATTTATGAGGCTTGTAGCTGACCACTAGATCGGCTCAGCCCAGCACAGCTTCATGCAGTCAGGCCAGCACCACAGAACAACATCAGCTCACCCGTAGAACCACTAACTCAAACAGGCAACCAGACAACACAGAATAAATGCTTAGAGGAAATACTCAGAACTGTTTTGTTCTGTCTCCTAATTGTCATAATGCATTCAAAATATCTATAGTTGTTCACAAACGGTACACATATGGTCCATATCAGTGCATATTAGTATTTCAAAGGTACATAATAGCGCTTAGAGTGTTATTAATACCTCTTCCCCAAAGATAGCTTTTGTACCTTTATGAATGACACTTGAAAATGGACACTTTCTGTGTACTGTTGTTTGGAAGACAATGATAAAGTTTCTCAGACAGCACAATCCAAATACTTACCAAACTTTGTTGTTCTGAGAGGGGCGTGTGATTTTGGATGTGGTTCTATGGTAAAGCTGTCAAATAAACCATGATGTCACACTTGCCCATATTACTAAGGAAATGCTATTTGTTCAACAGCCAACAATCACACCCAAACACACATATGCTCACTTGTACAGACAGACTGTGAAAGACCAACCGTGTACAGCATAAAGCACATATATCACAACACGGGCGAGATGAGAGAATGATGAAGGAAGTGCTTTTGAGTCTTTGAGGACTAGCCAAACAGAAAAAGAAATATTAACAATCAGGGCAAGACAGATGCCTCCAATCCCCCTCCCTACTTCTCTTTCATTCTCTTTCAGTTTGAACAGCACTGATTTGAGTGACCTGGGGAAACAATTTAATGACCACTACTAGACTCAACGCTGCAGGACTGGGTGGTCTGGTTGGCTCGTTGGGAAAAGATTATCATGTACAGTGTGTGTAATGTGTGCTCCGCATTGGCGTTATAACTGAACAACAAACAGTCCTCCTTCACCCTTCCAGTGAACTGACTGATGAGGTCAAGAGTGTATTTACATACGTCTGCATTGGGAGCAAATTACGGACCTCCTGGTGTATTTCCCAGGCCCACTTCTTTGTGTTTCCAGATCAGGAGCAACATCATTTAATGTAATCACCTATCATGAGTAAAATTAGATAATGGGAACATGGGATTTAATTTTTGGTGCTAAATGTTACTAAATGTAAATAAAAAAGAATAATTCAATAAACTTGTATGGTGGGATCAACAAAATGGTGTCTAAATTTAATCAACCATAAAATGACACAATTAAGAGTCATACACTTTCCCTATCACCTCTCATTGTGTTATGTTTTACTCCCGCAATAAGGACAAATTGTGTTAATAGTAAAGTTTAAAAACTCATTATTGGTAAAGTGCATATTTATGGCAAGTAATTTTGTACTATAAACAGAAAGTGCAAATTTATTAGATTTATTTATTGGATAACATTTTAGAACTTAAAAGCATAATGTTGTTTATCTGAGAGATGTCTGTATGTCCTGAGATGACATTTAAACAATAAAACTATTTCAAAATAAAAATTGTTCAAAATAACTTGTGCATTTGAGTGCTGAAAAAGTATGGTTTCGCAATTGCTTTTCATTTGTTTGTACCATACAAATGCAATAATTATTCCCCTAATTACTGTAAACACTAAGTTGCTATTTCATGTGGAATCACTCATGTTTGATGCCTGCTCTGATAAGGCACTTTTGAAGTTTCTTTGTATATGCTGTAAATTGTTTCTTTTGAGTTCACTAAGACTCAAAATGACTTCTATTTCACAACTGGGAAATAGAACAGGCACTTCGGCAAATGGGTTCTGAGCCAAAAGTCCTAAACATCTTTTCCTGAAACTAAAATTAGTCCCATAATGAGATGTGGTTGCTTCCTGTCCCCTAAACAAATCCTTCTGCCTAGTAGTAATGTAATGTCATGAATGACAATGGAAAATGAACAAAAATCATAAACTAAGGCTTCTGATTTGATGTTGTACCAACCAGATTTTTTAATTTCTTGAAATGATCACAAGCCTCTGCTGTTGCTGGTAAGCAATTTAGATTTTCAACTGATGAAATAAAAAGGCAATAATTATATATATTTATGTCTATCAACCTACTTTTTTTTTTTTTTTGAAAGTGAGCGTAAGAGAGTTTTACCAACAACTTTTACCAATGGATCGCATTTAATTGCACATTAATCTCTTGTATGTCGCCTAATGAGTCTGCATTAAATTTAACTGTAGAAGAGGAATTTTAAAGAGTCTCGACCATCTTTTGATCATGCAATGAAGCTCTTCATGGGTTGGGTGGTTGACAAGTCTTTACAGTGTACAGTATAGTGTCCGGTTACCTTAAGGTTTGATTTTTGCCCCTCATTAGACATTCTCCATAGCGAGTAACGAGTCAAGTGATCCACTGGAGCAAAGGGTTGGTGAGAGATTGGGCCAAATGAAAACCAAATGAAATCATTCTGGTAGATGTGCCCTTTACTGGATTCCGTCTCTCACAATTACAGGCTGTCTTTTATGACCGTTTCCCCTCAAAGAAAACTTTAAAAAGACAGTTACTACCTTCTGCCATGCACTTTCTCACACATCTAAGTACTGTGGTGCAAATGTTTTTTGACAAAACTACATTTACTTTATAAAATATATCTAAATATCTGTGTTAATATTAAAAGGCATGGAAGTGCATTCTATTGCAGCACCAAATAAATGTCTGTACCAAAAGTAATGCCTGATTTAAAAAGGTTCAATGTTGCTATGTCGGCCATTCTGACAGACAAAAAAAAAAAAAAAAAAAGAAATGTAAAAAAGTAAAGTAATGTTGAAAGTGACATATTGTTCTTGGAAATTAACCAATTTAGGACAAAATGTAATTTATTAAATTAATCTTGAATATGTGTTCTTTGTTATGTATCATATTTAATACATCAGGATTTTATGACTGCAGGAGGAATAAACACCTAAATTTAATGAGAAGCTTAAAATTGCAATATGGATCAGATGCTGAAATTTATATGGTCAATATTGGTCAAGATTCTGATAGCTTATGTAAAAATGAGATCCTTAATATTGTTGCCTGCACCACTGTGAGGTATTGTTCTGTTCTTGTGTTGTCTTGTGTTTCTGTCTGTTGTTCTGGTCATGGACTCCATTTCCCATCATTCTGTGTTTTTCATTAGTGTCTACCTGGTGCAGCTGCGTGTTCCATTTCCTGTCCTGTGTTTGTGTATATTAAGCCCTGGTTTGCTATTGTCTGTGTGAGTTGTTGTAAGTGTTACCTCAAGTGTTTCTTGTAACTCTTCCTTGGTTCTGTTGTGTATTTTGGACTTATATCACTGTGGATTACTATTAAAGGATCTTAAACTGCATTTGGAACCACTGTCTGTTGCCTACCTATGCTCAACTGTAACAATATTAGTACAGCAGATATTTAAATCATTTAAATATAATTTTTTGCAATATATCTCCCAACAATATGTCTTAGGAAGATGATATTTACATGCTTGCTTTTATAATCAAACCTCTGTAGTATTAAAGCATATAATTCAAAGCAAATACAATGATAACTGAGAGATGAACAAATAAGCATTCTTAAAAATTTCAACATGATTTTTCCTTAATGTCTTTAGCTGAAAATTGAGTGTTTAATCTTGTCATTATACATTACTAACACTCTGTTCTCCAAATTTGATACTGTTCAATGCTTTGACACAATATGTATTGTTAAAACTGCTATATAAATAAAGGTGATTGGTTGATTTATTGAACCAAAACATCAAAATCTATAACAGATTTCACAGCAAACGTTTGATTATGCTGATCATTTAGAGGCCTCAGAAATTTCTGTATTAAATACAGTGCAGTACAGAATTAATAGTGTTAATCGAATTTAAAGCATTTCTGCATATGTGAATTGCAGAAATATAGTCTGGTCAGCATGGGTAGGTTTTCTGCTGGTCCTATTCTGCCACACTGAGAGCATGTGCTGCGTGCACACAAGTATTCCTCCAGTCCATTGCCAGCAGAGTGTCCATGCCCAAATCACGCATGTTCTGCAAACAAACCTGCAGAGGACTGTCCTGGGAATGGCCCGAGCACCACGCACACAGCAGCCGCGTCTGACAGCTGCTTCCTGTTCACTAACTACACACAGCTGCCGTTTCCAGGAGAGGGCATCAGCATGTTGTAGACATCGCCAGGGGTCAAGGGGAAGAAAAATAATGTCATTTTAATAGTGACCAACAGCGGGACCACCAAGGTGTCTATTGAGGGATTCTGGAAACATCACGAGGGAAATATGAATACTCCGGAAAGAATGTAGGGGGGACATTTAATGACACTGATAGACAAACTGACACGTATCACAAACGACGATGTTCTTGTAATAGTTTAAACAGATTTGCCTGCAGTTCTGGGAAAAAGACTAGTTATTTGGCTACGGCTTCTTTGTAAATATTAGCTTAGGTTGTTATACTGTAGCTTTCTCTGCAAAATAAACTTTGTACATACTGAGCAGATTACCAAAGTTATCTGACCTGGATATTGTTTAATAGCATGTGAACAAGTCTTTACCTCGCTTCATTGGCCGATCTAAAGAGACCACCCTTTAAACTAAATCGCATGCCTGGTCGTCATTGGTTTGCTCAGTTTGTGTCTTTTGTTAATGCACCATTAATGATGACAATCAGCTTGTTCGTGAGATGACAGACCCCTGAAATAGTGTTTATCTTCATTTTTTGTCTTGCGCTTTGGTAACCGAATTCCTTATTTCACATGAACAACAACAACAACAAAAAAATCTATTGATATTTGATGTTAACGTTGAGATATAGAAGTCTTTTAAATAGATTTTTCATTACGCTAACCAGCATGACACCTCGCTTCCCGGTAACTCTGTATTTGTGTTGTCACTTTTAGACATTCGACTACGATAAGTAACTACAACTAGCAGTCATTAGAGTATCAGTAGACTGACTGCCGAATATCTATAATTTGATGATTCCCGAACATACATTTTGACTATATGTCAACTTATTCTGCTAACCCTAACCACAAAACTGTAATGAGAGTTAGTTGACATGGAGTTTCAAAATTGCTTAAAGTTAGTGGAATGTCTAAAGTGGACTATCATAAAGAGCAACCCACTTCCACAACAAATACGAGCTATGAAAGGCTGTCAGAATGTTATATATCAAACGCTAAACGCATAAATGGAACCAAAGGAGAAAAAGAAATAAAGACATTACATTATATATTAGAGTGGAGGGTACGTTTTTATTTCTCCAGAGAGATTGTAAGAGACAGTTGATAGGTCATAATGCGGCAGCCGAGCTTGTAACAGGAGGTGGGTTGTAACAGCTCACACAGTGGTCCCTCGGGAGCCCGAAGTCTGTTGCTCTACCCAATTAGACTCTAAAATATTGCTGTTTCTGAAAGGCCTCTGGTCCAGGAGTGCACGGGGAGATGCTTTTACACCTCCTTATTGTAAACCTTGCAGTTTGATCAGGTGCTGACTGGCCTGGCTCTCCCCAGCATACCGTCCAGGATCTGGCCCCGGCGGCACGCTGAAGGGGCCTCTGCGGATCAGTGCCTTTTACTGTGGACATATGTTCTGGGTTAGAAGGCCATTGGAAGTCCAAGTGCATATGGAAGTCCCTTTTCACAGCAGAGGGAGTCGTTGCTCCAAGGCTGCTTGGGATGTTCTTGGGTAAGAGAGGGCATCTCGACTACCGCTATGTCAAACACACGTCGAAGGGACAATGGTTTAACAGTGCAGCTGTAATGCACCCCCGGCAGGCAGTTCCCCGTCCCGTTGCGGTGCTCCTCGCCACATGCTCTGTTTTTGTTACTGCACATTCCTGTTAGTTTAGTTTACTGCAGCAGCATGACTGGTGAGGTCATTTATGGCACAACATGGAGGGAATTCATTTATAATTGTAAAACCTCAGTGCTTTAGATGAGATCACCAGCGCTTACATTTTGCTCCTCTCTCATCTCCTTCTATGGACTCTTCCGCCTCTTCTCGCACTTCTTGTTCGACGGATAATGAAATGACTTGTTTGCATGTATATTTGTGTGAGGATACGAGGAAGCAGGGAGTTGTGCAGTGGCTCTTTAGGGAGTGTGAGGTCAAAGGTCATTGCACAGACTGCCCTGCCACAGACGTAAATATCCACAAGGACAGGTTAAACGAATTTGCTGCAGAGAAATTTTGTGTGAAACGTCGACTCCAGGCTAACTGAGACATCTGTCTAACAATAATAATAAGTCTGTATCTATAATGGATTATATAGGTTTTCTTAAACTGTAATTTTTTTAATAGATATTGGAATATATGCTTTAAAATACAATTTCAGAATTTCTAAAAAAAAAAAAAATTAGAAAAGTAAATAAAAAAACACACATGTTCCATTTCCTTGTAACCTTTTTTTAAATTATTTATTTACTACTAATATATGAGTAAAAATGTTTTTTTTTACTAAATTATTTCTGTGTATGGCAATCTATTGCATGCATAATGCCTTATAAAACTGACAACATAACAGTTGTAATAATTTATAATGCCTACCTATATTTACAGTAGTTATAATTTTTAAGGATAGTTTTACACAATTAAATTTCCACCTAATTAAAATGGATTAAAGTTGCCATAGTAATGTGTGGACATTGTCTAAGATCTTATGAGTGGTTGTTTGTATCTGAGCGTTTCCCGTGTATAGCAACATTAAGATATGACACACATAATAACTAGAAAATATTTTCTATATACTTTTATATATACTTTTATGCTTTTTTAATATACTTTAGCACGTATAGGTTATTACTAGAATATTGTCCATTTATTAGTAGTAATTAAGCACATATTAATTCCTTATTCTACATCCCTAATCATACCCAATACCTAAACTTAACAACTACCGCACTAATATTAATAAGCAGCAAATTAGGAATTTATTGAAGGAACAGTTCATAGTAATAGAAATTTTGTGTTCTCTATTATAAAGTGTTCCAATAAGTTTGTATGAAACATAATACTTTTAAAGGATATAACCACAAATAGGTAAGTAACTGTTTTTAGGATTATTCATGAGATGGTACAACATTTACTCATTCAGTTCAATTCAGTTCAATTCAGTTATTTCATAGAACATGTTACCAAAGCTACATTGTATTAAATTGCATTATATCAAATTAATAATACTTTTATAATGCATTGTTAATTTCAAGCTTCAAAGAAAGTGTTACAGCATTTATAGCATCTTACTATTTGTCCTGATAACAGTATGCTACGTTAATCTATTTTACTGCTGCTTTTAAAGATAACAAAGGCATAGACTGTGTTTCTGTCTTCGGCGGTGGGTATTTTGCAGGTTGCCCGGCTTCTGTCTTGTCCACCCCCCTACTGCTGTTGAACTTGTGACCTCATTTCCATGGAGACATGTCAAGACAAAGATGGAGGGCAGCAGAGAGAGTTGGACGTCAGGCTGGAAACCTGTGTGGTCTTCAGAAATGTGTAGCCTAGTCCAACACACACATTCACTTCTGGCCCGAAACTTAGCTCTGATTCATAAGGAGGATTCATCTGCTTGGAAAACCAGCAGTGCCGTACGCAGCCACAGCCGTTGAAGGAGCGCAGAATCCCTGGATAACAAATTCCTTTTCAGTAATGTCAAATGTGAAAGCTGTCTAGGTGTGGGGGGAAAAGTGAGGAGGAGGAGGAGGTTCATAACTCATATATATATTTTGAAAAGTCGTGTCTAGTTTATAAAGGTGTGTATATTTAAGCTTTTCAAGATGAGTAATGGTAGCGTAGGTCATGGTGCATGCAGGGTTGGACACCTCTCAAATAAAACAAAAACAAACACCAGCGCTCTCAGTTTTTTTTTTTTTTCCTCAAATAAAAAAAAAGATTATGAGATGTTTTTAATGGCCTATTCTTAGCTAACTATATGATGCCACTATGCCTAATCAATCTTGCTCACACAAACAAATCAATTTTAAGATGTCACACTGCAAAATGTCACATCATGTCTGTGGAGGCTAATATACGAAACATAATTTAAATTAAAAATGCTCTGAATCATTGGCATTCCCCTGCTTGTGTGGCACGCCGGGTAAGGAAATGTTACTAATCACAATAGAAGACCCATCACACTTTGATTCACAGCAGATCTTCATGGCTTATGAAAAACAGTTCCAGTGCTATGGCAGTTGATTTTGAGTCCTTGGTGTATGTTACAATGGGAGTTAAAGCAGCTGAGATGCATTAGAGGAAATGGCCTTGAAGAGAAAGACCAACCACAAGAGGAAAAAAAAATCACTACAGATCTCCTGTCACTCAGTGTATGACAGAAGAAATGCATCTCCCAGTCTTCCATACTCAATCACAGAGAACTGCATTTTTCTTGCAGGCTAATGTTAACATATTACATTATTCACAATAAAAGCTAGTGCACAATTTGGGGTAGAAGAAAATCCCAGGATGTGTTTTCTATTGAAACACGATGTAGAGTTGAAATCCATGAAATCTTCCATCACTTTCCATTTCCCATTCGACGGCGTCCTACCTGCACGCATCATGTCTCTTCAACATCATCAGCCTCATGAGCTCAAGAGCTGAGGTCAGGTAAAATGGCCCTTCCCAACTCCCATGAGCCATCTGCTGGAAGCGGACACTTTCCATTATGGCAGGACGTGCTGCAGGGGTCAGTTGTTGCGAATAGGCTGCCTATTGTGCCGTCTCCAACAGAGAGAAGTTCAGGTCAACAAACAGGTACAACTCAAAGAGGAAGTCAAACGCTGACTAACTGTATTTCATCATATGTATAAATATACTGCACACTTTATCAATATACTTCAAAGTATGTTTGCCAAAACAAGTAAATCACAGAGCTGAATAAATCAGAACCCAGCGGGGGGTTGTTGCGCTCAAGGGGGGTTAGTCATCCAATGGTCTACAACTTTCCACAGATGGAGAAATCAGAATAGACGTCCCAGAAAAACCTTGCTTAGAACATTCACACTTTATCAGACCACTGACCATATACTGCATATGGTAAAATAATTAAGTATATCTATATAGATAGATAGATAGATAGATAGAGCACTTAATAATTTTATCATATGCAGTATGGTCTGTATATTATAAGACGTTATAAGTAATAATTCATACTAATAACACTTGAGTTTCAATATATTATTTTATTTTGGTTACTATTAACTATGAATTTTGATTAAGGGAATTAAAATTTTAAATAAAGCCTTAATGAGGACTTTATATGTATTAATAAACAGCCAACATGTAAGTAATATGGGTAACACTTTAGAAATTGAAGCACTTATTCACTATAAACTACGACCTTTCCCTCAGTAAATTCCTAACTTGGGGATTTGTGTTAGGATTAGGGATGAAGAATAAGGCATTAATATGTGTTTAATTAGTATGTATAAAAGATTCTAGCAATATGCATGCTAATAAGCAACTAGTTAGGAGACCCTAAAATAAAGTGGTACTGTAATATGCTAGTTATTAGGGAAAATTGCTCCTTAAAACAAATTGTTACCATTACTTTATATCCTGACATTTATTTCTAAATGCTTTTCTGCCTCTAAATGAAAGTCCTTTATTCTCTCCCCTTTTAACTGCAATTAATCTCCACTTCTTATTCTACACGGTTGTCCAGTTTCAGTTAAACAGGTGAAACGTGTGAAAGCTTATCCTCACTCTCTCAGAAGGAATGACTAGTGATGGGTTAATCCCTGGAATCTCAGGGTAAACAGCAGTGAGCTAGAATATCAAGAGGGTCTCTCTCAATATTTGGATAAAGGATTCAGGTAGGAAGCTTTTAGGGTTTCTCAGCTTTGAGACAAGAACAAGCTTTGTGCTGGCAGGTCACATTTTTCACTCAGAGGATTAGAAAAATGGACCTGCTCAGTCCTCAATAGGAAATTTGACATCCATTATATTAGGTACAACATTACAGCTATATTTATTCATTGTCAAAAATTGTGTTTCAATTCATGATAATAAAATAATAATAATAATAATAATAATAAGAAGAAGAAGAAGAAGAAGAAGAAGAAACATTATGTTTAAGACCTAAAGTTATAAAAGTAATATTAGAATGAATTAAAAACATTTCAAAACCAGGTCAGAAAATAAACCAGGGCTTCATATTTAAAATATGTGAAAATTTAAATTCCTTAAATGTGGTTAATAAAACTACATTTAACATGTTTGAAATATTATATTCTAAGCCAAGTGATATGTACACTGCTCAAAAAAATAAAGGGAACACTTAAACAACACAATGTTAAGTCAATCACACTTCTGTGAAATCAAACTGCCCACTTAGGAAGCAACACTGATTGACAATCAATTTCACATTCTGTTGTGTAAATGGAATAGACAACAGGTGGAAATTATTGGCAATTAGCAAGATACCCCCAATAAAGGAGTGGTTCTGCAGGTGGTGACCACAGACCACTTCTCAGTTCCTATGCTT